>JAOUWY010000027.1:2341327-2352573 GCA_025728095.1 Prietella phreatophila
ACAAACAGTATCAATGGGGCGAGACAGAAACGTGAACGAGGACTAGTAAGCAAGGGTCAAGGGGATATAGGAAGTAATTAGAAGTAGCTTGGTATCGCAGAGAAACAAGGTCGCTAAGCGTTGCATCTTGGGATGTGGAGTTCTGATCTGACGGAACTGTGACACATAGTAAGTGTAAAGGAAGTATGTAATGTTTGGTTTTGTTGGACTGATGATGTTCACATCTCTCTGACCTATTCCTGTCGCTATAATATTATAACTTTATATAACCCTTCTTTTCTAATCATTTAATCTCTCCTTTTTTCCTGGTTACAGACACATTGTGTAATGTATCACATTTTGTAACTGCTGCTAATCAATTTGTTTAATCAGCATATTGTGCAATGATAAGGTGTGTGTGTGTATGTGGACCCTTAAAATGCAATTGCATTAATTCACTCTCTACAGCGCAGCTTCCTTTTCACAGATTATACAAAAATCGCAGTCGTCCGCTGTCTTAAATACATTTTGAGTCAATAATTTACATTTTTGTGAGTGTAACCAAACAAGCATATTTTATGGAGAAAAATACAGCAATCATGAAATACAACAATAATTTGCAATGTCTCTTTTAAGATGCTAGTATCTTACTACATTAAAATAATGTGATGCATTTTAAATAAATCATTACCACAGCTCACCTGTGATTTAAATGTTCTGCCATTTTAATGAGGCATGGAGGCAATTTAAATAAACATACTCACAAAGTGAGAACAAATATGGTTTATAAGGAAGATTGTTTAATGAATGTGAGTTGAATTGAATGTACTTTTCTTGCAAAAATTTTCAGATGCCTATACAGACATTTCTGATACTGTACTCTTTTATAAAAAAATTTATTTTACTTGATTTTCACTTTATTTCTGTCTCGCTGGGAAATAGATGCCTGAATTACCTTTTTTTAATCATTGATCCCATCACGGGTCATGGCAGAGGTGCGGAGGCTGGAATTTGCCATAGGGAATAAGATCAAGACCAGAACAGCAAAAAATGACATCTTAATGAGTGGAAATATATTGCATATAGTCATATTTATCTAGTATTTCTTATTATAGGATTACAATAAACAATCTATAGGATTTTTAAACCCATATCTAGATATTTGTACTACTTTCAAGATAGAAATAGTCTTGTTCTTTTGCTCATTTTTAGCATTCCTTTTAGCATTTCAATACAATTCATTAATCTTATATTTTGGTTTATTGTAATCGTATAATAGAAAAATCCTATAATAGAAAATAATAAATATGACTATATTCAAGATATTTCCACTTTCCACATAAGATGTCATTTTGTGCACTGAGGGATCTACACCCATCAAACCAAACAATGCAGCTGTCATTTCTTTACATATATGTCTTGTTGGATGCTTTTTGAAGAGTAGAAATATGAAGACTCATTCCATTTCTGCTAATTGAACCATGAGTGTGTGGAGACAATAAAGAGATTTTTAAAACATTTCCTCCTTTCAGTGGTGGCACCTTGTCCCATTTACACTGCAAAAATAACATCTTAGAAGTGACAATATCTGGAATAATATAGTAAACGGTCTGCACTTATATATCGCTTTTAATTGTAGCGCTTTATACTGTCTCATTCACCCATTCTCACACCAATGGTTGTAGAGCTGCTATGCAAGGCACTAACTTACCATTGGGAGAAACTTGGGGTTCAGTGTCTTGCCCAAGGACATTTCGACCATTTTCTACACATTTTAAGCTTGAAATTTTTTGTTTTAATCTTTTTCTAATTTTAAATTGTAAAGATTTTATATGTATTTCTAAGAAGCACAATTATTTGGCAATAGAATAAGACAATTTAAAGCTTGAAATGGGTAAAAACATCTAAAATCAGGCTGAGTAATCTAATAGTTGGTTTGTAATGATCTCATAATAAGAAATATTACATACATTTTGTCATATTCAGGATATTTTTACTTGCTAAGATATAATTTTTTGCAGTGTAAGCAATTCCGGCTTTCTCAACAGTGTGAACTCTATCTACCTGTCTAATGACCCAGCATGTGATATCTGCACAGCTTGGATTTTCTGCTGATAAAGAGAGATCATCAATGACTTCCTCTTAGAGGACAGGACACCAAGATCAGACAACTGCTGCGACTGCACTGCAGATTTAGCCAGAGACAAGAAGAGACTCTTGGGCTGGTGCTCAGAAGGAAAAAAGTGAGTGGGGTTGAGAGAGTAGAAGCACTGAGGACATTCATTAATTAGCTGGAAGGTATATGTTTTTAGGAAACTCTTAAAAAAAACCCCTAAGTGCAGTGAAAACTGAAGAAGAAAAATGGTATTGAATAGAAAACATTTGCTTAATCCTAACACCTACTCAAACACTAACACATTTTTCAGTCTCAAATTTTTTCAGGTATTTCTCCTGATGTGTTGATATATGGTATAAATCCTTTAGTTAATTTTAATCCATGCAGCCTGTTGCATTTATGATGAATTATGCAAAAAGAGTTGCCTGTTATTTAGTATTCAAACTTTTTAAAAACAAAAACTGCCCACCCTGTCTGACAAAACTGAACTTGTGTTTATTTGAAAATACATACAAAAACCTCTGGGTTACCCCTGTTCCCTGAGAAGGGAATGAGACGTTGTGTGAGCTTCACACTGTAGGAAGCACCCTCACACATGACTGGTATCTGAAGATAACATCATGCCTATTTACAGGCCTGCTATGATCAGGTGATGTGGCAATTAAGCACGTTGCATAATATAAAAATGGCACCAGGGAACTCAACATTTTGTGAGCTCCATGCTGTGGGAACAACACCACCCACTCCATTATGATGGTATGGCCTGTATAAAAAGATCTGCCGGGGGTGGAGTGTATATCCAGACTGTAATATTGAATAAATGTGTATGGTGTATACCACCCCAATGCAGCACACACATCCTGTAAGGGTACTGTTTTGGACAAAGCCTTTAAGGATATTACAGCCCTAGTGGAATGAGCCCTTATGCCCAGAAGCGTAGCAAGACTGTGCGCCTCATAAGCGAGAGAGATTTCTTCTACTATCCAATTATTCGACAGAGCAACACCTCTACTATCGCTGTAAAGGCAGACCAGCAGCTTCTCCGACTTAAGCCACTGGTGCGGACGTAAGTACAGAGCCTTTACTGGACAAAATAGGTGCAATTTCTCTTGTTCCATTGTGAGGAATGAAGGAGGACAGAAAGCCTGCAACACTACTGGCTGGGAAGCAGATGTAGGCACTTGAGGAATATAATCCGGCCTAGGATATAGGAAGGCAAAGTCAACGCAGGAAAGGGCAACAGAGAGAGCTTGTAAATCTCCTACTTGCTTGAGAGATACCAGGACCAGCAGAAGAGCTACTTTTAGAGTCAGAAGCTTCTCTGAGGATTACACTAATGGCTCACATGGGGCACCTGACAGACCTTCCAGGACCACAGAAGGTATACATGGTGTCAGATGGCTAAGGCCCATGTGCAGAAGTTAGAGGATGTTGCCCCACAGAGGTTCCATCAATAGGGACCTGGCTGGCCAAAATGGCAGCCACATAGACCCTGATGTAGAAGGAGCCAACCCTGCTGAGACACGTCCTTGTAAGAACTCCAGGACTGTAACTGTTGTCTAGTTCACTGTGTGTAACTGATATTCCTCACACCACGAGACAAAAAGTCACCACTTGAGCACATAAAATTTCCTTCTGGATGGTACTCTAATGTTCAACATGGTCTCTACAATTTCAGAATCTATGAGCTAGTGCCCCTCAGGGACCAGACCCACAATTTCCATAGTTCCGGTTGAGGGTGATAAATTAGCACTCTGGCTTGAGACAGTAGATTCCTGTGGATGGGAATCTCCCAAGAAGTGCCATCCAATTACCTCTGAGAACCATAATCGAGCCAATAAGGTGCTACTAGCAGCAGACATAGAGAGTCTTGCTGAACCATTGCTATAACTCGTGGGAGCAGAGTGATCACGAGAAAAGTGTACAGATGTGACCTCAGCCAGGTGTACACCAACCCCAATGGTATGGGAGGAGTGAGGGAAACCGCAGTGTCTCCTTGGGTGTAAACACATCCATTTCTACTTGGCCTAACCTCCGCCATATGGTCTCCACCAGTTGTGGATGGAGCCTCCAATCCCTGGGCCTCAACAGGATTTCTGCCACCACATTCCAGTTGCCCAGAATGTATATTGCACTCACTGACAAAAACTTTCCCTCTGCAAAGAATTAGTTGTGCCTGCATGAACATAATCCTCCCTGGTGGTTGATATATGAGACCACCGCTGTGTTGTCTGTCACAACTAAAATATGGTGACCTCTCAATTGAGGAAGAAATAATTTCAGTACTAGAAACACTGGCTGCATTTCTTGGTGATTTATATGCCACTGCAGATGAAGGCCGCTCCATAGACTGTGAGCTGGACAGCCATCTAAGACCATGCCCCAGCCCATGAGGGAGGTGTCTGTCATTACCATCTTACAATAAGGAGACACCTCTAGAGTGTGACCCAAAGCTAGAAAACTGTGACACTTCCAAATTCTCAGCGCACATAGGCATCACCTTGTGACACTGATTATTCACAGAGGTCTTGTCCTCAGATGAAACCCCCGACTTTTCAGCCACCACTGAAACAATCTCCTGTGCAATAGGCCCAACAGTATGATGTTGGCTGCTGTTGCCATAAGCTTCAACAGTCTCTCGGAGAGACTGGAGGGGATGCTGAGCTCCAGCTTTATCTTGCTCAATGTTGATTGGTTCTCAGGTTGAACCTCAGACAAGTACGCTTTCTCCAGTGCAGTGGCCCCAGGCTCTTCATGTGAAAGCATCACATTTTTGTTGCCCTGTGACAGCTCGCTGACTGAAAACTTGAGACAGCCTTGGCTAGGGGAGGCCCAACAATAGTACTGGGGGCTAACTGCACTAATAACCTCATGTTTCCTGATACGTCCCTCCATTGCACCTCAGGACTGCTCCTCCTTTGTCTGCTTGGTTTTTTTGACCATTCTCAGATCAGGCCTAGTAGCAGCGGCCTCCCGGTTGCCCGCGGTGGAAGGCAGGCCAACACACTCGCCTTCTGTGCCTCTCTTGCACTAGCGCTGGCCGGGGAACACAACCCAACAGGGAAGGAACTGGCTGAATGTTGCCGTATGTCAAGCTCACTCAGCAGGTCTGCTTGGTAGTGCTTGCAACACTGTTATTGTATGCAGTGACCCACAAGCAAGACCCACTACTGCAGGCTTTGACCAGCAATGCCACGGTGGCTTTACTTGGCTTGGATGGCAAAGCCTAACCCCTAAATTACCTGTCATGCACTCCCCGTGATGGCTTATGTATTGTTTTCCCCAGATGCATAATATTTTCTCATGCACTTCTGGAGAAAAAAAGGGGAATTATGGAAATGGAACTATGGAATGACTCTTAATTATTACTCACAGCTCAAGTGATTTGACCCCGAGCTCATGGTTATTGTATCTTAGTCTAGGTTTGATCAGATTCCTCCCGATGTCTATGAAACATGATTGCCCCATCCATATTGCTACCTTATGCCCAGTGTTCTCAGGATAGGTATTGGCTCCTGATCTGCTGCAACCTGACCAGGATAAAGTGGTGTCTGTGTGAGAGACTGGGTACCATGCCAATGACACAAGGCCAAGTAAAAGCTGGTGTGTGCTCTTACTGTATAAGCAGCATAATGCCGAGATTGCTACATAAAGGATTTCGGATGTGACCGGGGACATCTGAACATAGACTGGTCAGTGCAGAGGCAACGGACACAGAGCTGGTATTCATCTTTGTCTTCCAGGAGGCTTGGACATCAGCTGCATGGGTGTAATTCCTGCAGCATGGCTCATTAGTTACTCACAGCCAAAGCTTTGTATAATGGAACCCAGACTTGCAGGCCAACCACGAAAAGAGATCCTGAGACAGCTCGACATCGGCCAGCAGCAGTATTATGAAGGAGACTACTCATCCATGTTAGGTCACAGGCCTGGTATTCTAGATACTGGCTGCAAGACCGAGCCAAAATTCTGAGGGAGACCCCAGCTGAGGAAATGGAGGGAAGCTCCAGTCATTGTATGTGTGATAGTAGAGCTAAGTATATATATGATGGAGATTATGCTACACTGGGAAGATAACATTTGCATAAAATAACACTCTCAAATCACCATATACGGTAAAGAGCTTCCCTTTAACAGGGTGAATATGAACATGATTATGGTTAATTGTGTTAAATCTATTGCCTCCATTACATTTGGAAAACCTGCAATGGCTTGAAATCCTGTTGTTGAATTATGGTTGTGTTGTGCTGTTATGTATTGTGTGAGTAATATTTAGACATTATTCAGCTCATGGTTGGGAAATGCCAGACCTGTCTCCAATTTCTCATTAAAGTGTGCCCATGGCTAAAAGCATGAGAGTAGACAGGATTTAAGTGTGCACAAAAATGCCAGTGCTGCATTACATTGGCCTCTTCAAAAGTGGTGCAATTTGCTGGCAGAGATCAACTAAATTGCAACAAGTGGAACAGAAGCTCCTGCTAATCAGTTTATCCATGATTACACTTGTCTACCACTTGTGGTCTCTGTATAAACATGGTCAGGAGCATGTGATAAATGGTTGATAAATTAGGATTACTTAAGGATCGGTGCAATAGAATCAAATGAAAACAGAACAACATGAAATAAGTTCAAGCCAAAAATTATCAGCTCATTATATCAAATACTAAACTGAATACCATATAGTAATTATAAATATTGATATTCAAGTAATTCAGGGTGCATTTTTCCTTTAATGATGCAATGATAATGGTAATAATTATTACATTACATTACATTATTTGCTGAGTCTCATAATAGCTCTACTGAGGGAATGAAACCTTCTCTGAATAACTGTCACATTGACCAATGTGGATTATTTTCACTCACCCCTGCACATCTAATCCACATTCCTATGGTAACTTCTGTGACACCACAAAAAGTGCCTGACTGATTAACAGATTAAAATAGTAAGAAACTAATGAGGTTCTCTGGCCAAAATGCTAATGAAACAGAAACAGATGAAAGCTGGGGATGTGAAAAAGCTGAAACTCACCCAAACTCTGAGTTGAATTAGCCAAATCCTCGACCTGTGGATTTGTCCATTCCAAAAAAGCAGATTGCAATTAGTTAACTCTTCTCTGGATAGTCTGGACAGTATGCATTCACAACATTGTTTAAAAGTCTGTGAAGGGTGATTAATCATAGCTTGAAGTGAAGTGAAAAAAACAGCATCTTTTTAAAAATATTAGAACAAACATAGCAACATAGTGACAAAGTCAAAACAGTGATCTAAAGGGTTATGACATGGCAAATTACTGTCAGTGCTCAGGACTGTTGGGTAACGTTTATCTATTGGTTTTTTATATCTATTTTCCACCCCAAGCACTGTTATATAAAGATGGCCTCAACAGAGTTGAGGACACATGTGCCATTATGAACAATGAGTATATCTGTTACACCCTCGCCGGCAGAAGGCACTGCGGCGTGGCTTCTGAGTGCACCCATGCACATAACCAAACTCTTATATATGGACACGCGCCTCTGTGTTTAAGCATTTGTTTATTTACTCAGGTGTTCTGTCCTGCTGCCCTGTCCAACCGTGGGAAGCTGTCCAGCCCAGCCGAGGAAGCTGTCCTACTGTCCAGCCCAGCTGAGGAGGCTGTCTTGCTGCCCTGTCCAGCCATGGGAAGACGTCCTGCTGTCTAGCCCAGCCGAGGAAGCTGTTCCGCTGTCCAGCTCAGCTGAGGAGGCTGTCCTGCTGCCCTGTCAAGCTGGGGAAGCTGTCCTGCCGTCCAGCATTCCAGCCCCGCATTTCACCCAGCATTTCAGTCCCACCGAGGACGGCGCCCTAACTTTTAATCTCGCTGGGGGTGGTGCTCCGTCTGTCCGCTGCCCAACGAAAGCCGCCTCGTTTTTTGTTACAACGAGAGACAGATCACACAGGGACACTAGACCGCCATTGGAGGGGGGTTCTGTTACAGAACCTGCTGCCTGCTGTCTAGCCCAGCCGAGGAAGCTGTCCAGCTGTCCAGCACAGCCGAGGAAGCTGTCCCATTGTCCAGCCCAGCTGAGAAGGCTGTCCTGCTGCCCTGTCCAGCCAGGGAAGCTGTCCTGCTGTCCAGTCCTTCTGGAGGTGTCATCCAGCGGAACTGGAATGCTGGGGGCATCGTCCAGCATTGCAGTCCTGCTGGGGGCATCGTCCAGCATTCCACCCTGATGGAGGAGTCACCCAGCATTTCAGTCCCACCAAAGACGGTGCCCCGACTTTCAATCACGCTGTTGTGGTGCTCCGTCTGTCCGCTGCCTGTCGAAGGCCGCCTTGTTTTCCATTACAATGAGAGACAGATCACAAAGTGGCCTTGGACCGCCATTGGAGGGGCGACTGCCCAGTCCAGAACAGAAAGCTGGCCTAGAACATTTTTTCTGGGGGGCAACTGCAACCTCAGTGCTCCAGCTTGAGACCTACAGGGAGGTCTTAGCTGTGGAGCTCCAGCCCGAGGTTAACATGGTGAACTTTGGGCCCCTGTCTGTGGTCAACTTGGCAGCCTCAGATCTCCAGCTTGAGACCGACAGGGAGCTCCAGCCCCAGGTTAACATGGTGACCTTGGAGCTCCAGATAGAGGCCGCCTTCTCTGAGAGGCTGCGGGGAGGTCTCTTCTGTTGTGGAAAGTATTCCACTGTCCAGCCCAGCTGAGGAAGCTGTTCAGCTGTCCAGCCCAGCCGAGGAAGCTTTCCCGCTGTCCAGCCCAGCTGAGGAAGCTGTCCCACTGTCCAGCCCAGCTGAGGAGGCTGTCCTGCTGCCCTGTCCAGCCAGGAAAGCTGTCCTGCTGTCTAGTCCTGCTGGGGGCATTGTCCAGTGTTCCAGTCCTGCTGGGGGTGTCATCCAGCGTTCCAGTCCTGCTGGCTGCATCGCCCAGCATTCCACCCTGCTGGGGGAGTCACCCAGCATTTCAGTCCCACCAAAAATGGTACTTTCAATCCCACTGGGGGTGGTGCTCCGTCTGTCCGCTGCCCAACGAAGGCCATCTCATTTTCCGTTACAACAAGACACAGATCACACTGGGGTCCTGTGTGTAGGGGGGTTCTGTTATACCCTCGCCGGCAGATGGCACTGCGGTACGGCTTCTGAGTGTGCGCGTGCACATAACCAAACTCTTATATGTGGACACTCGCCTCTTTGTGTTTAAGCATTGGTTGATTTACTTCAGATGTCTGTGGTTTAATTATGTTGGTTATTTAAACCCCTCGTGTTGCTGTGCACTTCGCGCAGTATTTATGTTGAATGAGTGTTTGAAACATGAATGCGTTAGCATGCTAAGCGGTCTGGTTTTCATGTCCTGTTCAGTTTCCTGCCTTGCATCCAGTTTCTCGTTTACCTGTCGAGATTGCGTTTTCATTGTTTATTGATGTATGTGTACAATAAAGACTTTGATCTGCACTTGTTTCTGCTCAAGTGCTGTGATGTAAGAATATCATACTATGAATAATTACTAATTATGATTGAATAGTGGCTGGTCTATGTTTCTGGAAAGCAATAAAATATGTAACAACAACAACAACGTTGTTTGTTCATTGCCTGAATTTTGCCTAAATAACTTAAGTTGGCTTTGGATTATGTTTCTGGTTAGTTTGCTACTTAAAATAAAACCAGTGAGTACCTGCACATGCATCTTCAATGGTAATCCTGACAGTAATGCTTACCTCAATCACAATCAAAATCCTCCTTTAATTTACCAGGACTGACAAACACACTTTGCAAAGTCTATCTCCAGCATCGTCTGTGACAATTCCAAGGTTTTCTGTCTGTTTTGATTAGTGTTTTGACCATAGCCAGCTTACCCTTTGCCTTGTTAGACTTGTAAAGTTTATGCCGGTTTTCCTGTTTCCTGACCATTTGCCTAGTACTTCCTAGCCATTTTGTTTGTCTGCCATATTGGTTTTAATAAAACCACTTCTTAAACTCACACCACTCTGAAATAACAACGACTCATATGACAATATATTTACCTAATAAAGTGAGCACTGTGTGTACACATATGTGCAGATTCTATCTGAAATCTAAAAAAAACAGGTTAATATTATAAATATGGCACTGAACATTTGTGATAAGTTGCACATCAAAATATTGCATAAAAGTACGAGATAATTTCCAAAAAAAGCAAATTTAAAGAATAGCTGCTGTGGGGTGGCTGTGGCTTATCGGTGGTTCTATTTCCAGCCCACATGACTCCACATGCCAAAGTATTTTTGGGAAAGACACTGAACCCCAAGTTGCTCCCGATGTCGAGCTTTGCACGTGGTGTGCGAGAGAGAGAGAGAGAGAGAGAGAGAGAGAGAGAGAGTGTGTGTATGTGTGTGTGTGTGTGTGTGTGAATGGGTGAATGAGAAACAAGGTAAAGTGCTTTGTGGAGGTGCTAAGGTTAGCAAAAAGAAAGCGCTATATAAGTGCAGACCAAGCTTGTTCATGTTGCTGGGATAGATTTTGGATCCACGAGGACCCTAAACAGGATAAAGTGGTTAATTAAGAGTTTAAAAAATGACTAAGGAATAAAAGACATTTCATAATTATGTGCATGCCCTATCTCTTGCTTATTTATCTATTGTTAAAATAATAAAGCTCAATTGGCATTCAGGGTCAAGTCATCTACAGGACCTATAATCCCATAATTTCCATTAATGTAACACACCAGACTCAGAGAGAGAAAGAGCGTTAGCATCCATGCATAGATGTGCTGTAATATAAAATCCAAACATACAAAACAAGATCATAAATCCGATCAAAGTTGGTAACCAGGAGATTGTCAGGTACACAGGAAATATCAGTGCAAACAAGCCAGAGTCTAATCCAAAGAACAAACCAAATATATGGGCAAAGGGTCAAACACAGCATGAACGAGCAAAAGAATAACATGGCTGAGAAAAATAAAACTTAATGTTTGGAAAGACTTCACAATGAATGACTAAGCCAGGATTAATTATTGTCCATTCATAAGCCCCACTGAGTTACTTTGGCAACCTATGCTTTTGGTCATAGCTGCTCTGTGTCAGGTTAGTTTTGAAGTTCAGCTAAGCTTGATGAATTCTATTTGCCAATCCTTGTGCTTCTGTAGACCCATCAGGTGGAAACAATTTCACGATCCCCATCCCCCCTGCTGCAAACACAAACACCCCC
>JAOUWY010000027.1:2616840-2630952 GCA_025728095.1 Prietella phreatophila
AATATTATCTACATGAGCATCAAATGATAGGCTGGAGTCAATAATCACTCCAAGGTCTTTAACTGCTGTACATGATGGAACAATGTTTATGTGGCCAAGAAGAAACAGCTAGAACATTCAAAAAACAAAGAAACAACAAATACACCATTCTGAAAGGATGGCACACAATGCAATAAAAATAACATGTCCTGTTCCTCATTATTCACTCAGACCATTTTGGACTTTAGTGTACAACCTCATCCAAGTGCAGAGTAAATGTATTTTTTTATTTTTTATTTTATTTATTTTATTTTTTTATATATTGCTTGGTTTTTCTTGATGTGTTGACTTAGCAATACAAAGAAATTGGGGTAAGGCACGTTTTCTTTTAAATACATATTCTGTTGTGAATCATTGTGTTTAATGTCAAACAGGCACATGTGAGATTTTATATGAGCAGTACCGAAAAGATCCACACCAGAAACAGAGAAGGACTGAAAAAAAAATGAGATAGTATAGTAATAGTTTCAATTTTGTCACGCTACGTAGACAGGAGATGGATGCAGGCACAGATCAAAGTCTTTATTAGACTTAAAGACACAAAACCAAAGTAATCCAGTCTTCACAGGCAAACAGGAAACGTGGCAATACAATATCCTTCCAGGCATGAAAACAAACGATACCAACAATACACATCTTACAACTAATAATACTGAGCGCCGTGCTCAGTAACTCAGGTGTTTAAATACAAAGTATAATCAATTCAAAAAGCAATCACCTGTGACAAATGAGAATGACTAGCCCTAACGCTCAGCCCGGAAGCGAGTGAACCAAAACAAAGTCATGTGACTCATCCGAAGAAGAGCCACGGTGCCATCTGCTGGCCGTATCGTCACAAATTTACTATTTCTTAACAATAAATTAGGCAATCATGTTTTTAGACAATATGCTAATAAACATATAAGAATAACATGACATGAACATTTTTGCTAGTGTACCTCATAACCAAGGAGTCAAAGTTATCACTAAAAATTTCTTCAGATAGCTCTCTGCAGGGATTTGTGAACAGGTATTTCATCTTGTCTTTTATAGAATAAAGTTACTAGTTTTGGAGATACCGATTGATGATTATCACATGTATATAGCCTCTTCTTTCATAAATGAGAGTTCCACTGACTTTTCAGAATTTCTGCATAATTGGCTTTTTAAGAAGTAAACAAATGATCAGTTGTAGAGAAATTTCCCCATAAATTCCAGGTGTTGCCTTGATTTAACATTGATTTTCTCTCTGTGCAGTATGTCAGGGTTTGGAATGGGACGAAATCCTGCGTTTGGTTTAAGCAATTCATTTTCAAGTAGCATCTTTAATGGAATTGGTAAACAACCATTACATTACACCAAGCACATAAACGTTGGATTGTTTCTTAGTACATGCTGTTTTTGATGCTAACGGAACGATCCATTTGTAGATGGAAATGAAAACATGACTGGGCTGGACCTGTCCGATTTTCCTGCCTTAGCTGATAGGAGTCAAAGGGAAGGAAGTGGAAATCCGACCCCATTGCTCAACCCACTGGCTGGGAGAGCTCCATATGGTAAGGGAGAAAAAGAAAAAGCCTTCTGTTATGGAATCTTCAGAATACCCTGAGCAGAAAGTCCTCTTATAGCCCTCATCAGCCTTTGATTTTACTAACCATGACTTCTTTCTAGTTGGAATGGTCACAAAGCCATCACACGAGCAGTCCCGAGACTTCTCCATCCACAATGAGGACTTTCCTGCACTTCCTGGACCCAACTATAAGGATCCCACATGTAGTATTGATGATAGCAAATCGGTATGCAATAGTAACTGCTCAGTTATCACACAAACTATACTCAGGGACCTGCTCTTGCTATTCCTCTGTAGAGTTTTAATAGCTGAAATAGCTATTTAGGAACTTTAGATCATCAAGTTAGTAAGCTGATATAGCAGAGTTCAAAGGACATAGACTGTACAGACTACCAGTGAGTTTGCAGTAGTAACACTACTCTTTCTTGCAAAGGGTTTGTCATATATTTTATATATTTCCCTCATGAAAAAATTTCCACCAGTTAGAAATTTTTTAAAAACGTACTTTTGCGAACTAGATCATTCGTCAGAAATTCACCAAATTTTGCTCAGATCACCTTCAGACAATGAAGACCAAAAGTTATTCAAAGATTTTTCATAGACCAACCTGTTTGCATATAACTTGTCAACGAATATGATGGCGAGAACCATAAAATTAATGTGAGGTTATATGTCTCTAACACCTTGGCATATTTACACCAAACTTAGTGTGTCTTATAACAGCCATGACCTAAGGGTACATGAGCAGTTTCAGAACAGTGCTACCTACTGGTCATGAGATGTGAAAAGTTGCTATTTTTGAATTAAGTTATATATAATTTGTCTTAAAATCATGGAAGATGGTATCTTTAGATTCAGTATGGTATGCCGAGTTGGATGATACCCAAGTTTACTGTCAGCTCTTTTGGGTCTTGGTCTTGTTTAATTGTGGTTTAAGATGCTTTATTTTAAATGACCACCGCTATCACATTTTACATGTCTATAAAATGACTGTATAGTATGCAAAGTTTCACACACATACATGTTTTTCATATATTATATTAGACCCCCTAATACCTAAAACCTTGCCCTAAATAATCACCAATATGCAATGATTTGATACACACCAGTGAACCACTGGTGTCGATCAAATAATTGCATATTTCTGCTTATTTTAAAAACCTACTTTTTCAAACTAGTCCTATGTTTTTCACTCAACCTCAACAAGTATATTTACTCCTTATGTCAATAATTATGAAAGAAATGTTGAACTTTAGTCTTTGAACTTAGTTGAACATGATCATTGAAAAATATGGGCATGAAGAAGCCTGTAATTCCTAAACGAAATCTCAGAAAATCATGAAGTTAGGTTAGCAAATGCATCTTATGATTCTGAAGAAGCATGTAAAATCCTATAGGTAACATTGTAACAGTTATAAATGTTAATAAAAACACTATATTTATATGGTAAATTACCTTAAATTGATGGGGGAAAATGTATTGTTTCATCTCCTATTTTTAAGTGCTTACATGCTTGTTAAATAATACATAATATCTTTTTTATACATGCACTTTTGAAGTCCTTAAAGTGCTTAAACCTTGATAATTGCTGCTCGCAGCTTTATTTGAAAGTTATATTTACTGAACCAGTGAAAGAAAGGACAGAAGTGAATGCGCCATGCTACCATGTACTTAGGCCGAGTTGCTTTTTGTGTAAATTTGGCTTTGTGCTCATGAAATATTGTGTGAATTGCAATAAGTGAACTCGACTAAAACAACAAACCCAACCATTTGTTTGCATTTATTTATAAGAAGCAGGACTTAGTAACCTTGTGTGCACTAAATGAAAGTACTGATCTAGTTTGCATGTAACCGCCATGATGAGACGATCACTTTTGACTCTGTGTCGTGTCAGTGCTCTCATTAGATGTGGTGGGTGTCTGCAATTTTGGTCCCGTACATACAGTGATTCATAAAAGCATCATTAAATGTCTAAATATAAAGAAGCTATCTTTACCCCGTTGATAGCACAACAGTGCTAACAGTGCTAAATGTGATGTGCGAGTTGTAGGTCTATAATTTATATTATTTCCCACTCTGAACCACTAGGGTAGTTTGGGATTAAAGAAAATTTTGAGCCCATGAAAAGGGGTCACTGAGCACTATATGTGCCAGTCGCTGAGTAACAGAGTGCACAAGATTTATGGCCTACACAAGGGTGACAAATTAACAGAAAACTGGTGGCTCTTTTATACTCTGTGAGACTCCTGCTAGCATGATTGAGCTCCACTTGTCCGCTTAGAGAAGCATGACTGCAAATCAATAAAAGTTATTCTGACTGATCACGTTTAGTCTATAATGAAATATTTATGTCCTGGTAGGTGTGGTCTCTTCTAGGATGACAATGTATAGTTTGAGTATAACAATTAAGTAAATCATATGTTCTGGTTTTCAGTCACCAGATTTCAGCCCAATTAAACAGCAATGGGAGATTGGATTGAAACCTTAGATAGCGCTGTCCACCACCACCATTATCAAAACACCAGTTGAGAGAATATATTTTGGAAGAGTGGTATTCATCCCTCCAATGCAGTTCCAGAGAGACTTAAATTCTACCTCAAGCTATATTGAAGCCCAACACCTTACTAAGACACTTTATGTTTATTTTTCCTTTGATTAGTCACAACATTTAATTCACTGAACCTCAACATTTGAATTGGGTTTGTTGTATATTCATAGCATCACTTATCTGACCATCAGTTTAAACTTTAAATGTTTTTTTTCTGCAGTACTGCTCATGAATAATGTCTTTCCACTTAGTGTGTTAGAAACTTGAGTGTTTTGGAATCAAACCCGATAGCTTCAGTATGCTTTTGTGAGGTTTGCAGTTCTGTGGTCCTTAGCGCTGCTTCCTTCTCTCCTTCACAGAACTTAAACTTGTCTGGTAAAAATGTGTGTAACACAGATGGTCCCAAGTTTCCTGGAGACAAAAGCTTGACACCACAGAACAACAATCATCAAAAGAAAGGAATTCAGGTGCTACCTGATGGTGAGAGGCTCAGTTAACTAACTGAATACAACAAATTGTGCAAGCAATTGTGTTTATTATGGGATGTCTTTATTCCCTGTCCCCATGTTCTTTCTCCAGGCCGAGTGACGAACATTCCATCTGGGATGGTGACGGATCAGTTTGGGATGGTTGGTCTGTTAACATTTATTCGGGCAGCAGAGACAGACCTGGGTATGGTGCACTTAGCGCTGGGCAGCGACCTGACGACGCTCGGCCTCAACCTTAACTCACCAGAGTAAGTCAACTCACAAACCCATCTCCTTATGCTAGTCTTACACAATCAAATCATAAGCAGTGGGTGCCAGTGTTCATTGCCCAAAACAATACTTTATAGTCTCAGATAGAAAAAATTGTAATATTGTCATCCTGGAAGAGACCGTCAGAAGAAATTTGTATTGATTTTGAGAGCTCACCTGCACAACTGGCAGTCATTCCAGTCGATTGGCTTTTTTTATTAGGGGAACATGAAGACTACTCCTTTGGCAAATTATTACTTTCTGTTGTTAAAATACAGTGCTCATATGCAAAATGTGTAAAAGTTTTGAGATGTGAAACAATCATTTATATATACAGTGGTGCTTGAAATTTTGTGAACCCTTTAAGATTTTCTATATGTCTGCATAAATATGACCTAAAGCACCATCAAATTTTCACACTAAAGTAGACAAAGAGAAGACAAAGAGATCCCAGTTGAACAGATTCAACAAAAATAATATACTTGGTCATTTATTTATTTATTGAGGAGAAGTACATTTGCTTTCAGTATCTGTTTTGACCCCCTTATGCAACAATATCAGCAACTAAAAGTTTTTGGTAACTGTTGATCAGTCCTGAACATCGGCTTGGAGGAATTTTAGCTCATTCCAGTACAGAACTCTGGGATGTTGGTGGGTTTCCTCACATGAACTGCTTGATTTATGGCCTTCCACAACATGTCTATTCGGTTAAGGCCGTTCCAAACCATTAACTTTATTCTTCTTTAACCATTTTTGGTAGAATGGCATGTGTGCTTAGGTATTGTTGTTCAGTGTTCTTCTGATGGTGGACTCATGAACATTAACATTACCCAATGAGAGACAGGCCTTTAGTTGCTTAGAAGTTACCCTGGGTTCCTTCATAACCTCTTGGACTCTTACACATCTTGCTCTTGGAGTGACCTTTATTAGTTGACCTCTTCTGAGGAGGGTAACAATGGTATTGAATTTGCCATTTGTACACAATCTGTCTGACTGTGTATTGGTGGAGTCCAAACTCTTTTGGGATGGTTTTTAAACCTTTTCCAGCTTGATGAGCATCAATAACTCTTTCTCTGTGGTCCTCAGGAATCTCCTTTTTTTCATGCCATAATACGCATCCACAAACATGTGTTGTGAAGATCAGACTCATAGATTGAAACAAAACAGTGTGTTCTCTCACACCTGATTGTCATCTCATTGATTGAAAACACCCGTGTCTAATTTCACTTTCAAATTAACTGCTAATACTAGATGTTCACATACTTTTGCCTCTCGCAGATATGTAATATTGGATAATTTTTCTAAATAATTAAATGACCAAGTATAATATCTTTGTCTCATTTGTTTGTCATCTTTCTCTACTTTTACAACTTTGTGAAAATCTGATGATGTTTTAGTACATATTTATGCAGAAATATAGAAAACTTTAAAAGGTTTCAAGCAGCACTGTATATATTGTTTTGTTTTTTCCATCTCACCTGTGCCCCGTAGTATGATCTAAGTGTACCCAAACAATGCCAGCAAAATGCCCCCAGAGCACCACTAGTTTTCCTTTCATTTGCCACCCATATGTATAATAATGAAGGGAGAATATTTTATGTCAATCTGACATGTAGCTACAGATTTTTTGTGAGTTTATGAAAGGTATTGTATTTGCAGCAGTCTGACTAAATGTGGTTTGTTTTCATTAGTAGATGTTGCACATGAAAGTACAGTTCATAGTATAATGCAAAATTTAACAGTCAAATTCATCATTAGTTAGTACAGAGCTGAAGAATTTTTGCTCTGGATTATCTCATGCTGTTCTTGACAGAAAACATAAACGTTATATATATAGGATATTTTGTGATTTTTGCAGAAACCTTTATCCCAAGTTTGCCTCTCCTTGGGCCTCCACACCTTGTCGGCCTCAAGATATCGGTGAGTGTCTGACTTTGTATTGACATGAAATTCTTGGCAAAATTCACGAAACTTAGGACTTTTAATTATTAATAATTAGCTTTTTGTAAATTTGCGTAGGTTGTAGTTATGTATTTAGCTTTTTATGATTTGACAAATTAATGGAAACATTTAATGAAACACTTGTAGTGGAAAAGATCTCTGTTGAAAACTGAAAAAAAAAAAAAAATTTGTGTGAATTTTTTAGTGCATCCCTAACGTTGACCATAGTGTATGGCCACGTTCTGTTTTCAATTCGCTTTATAAATCTCTAGGTACCTCAGTAACAGTCAAATCCCCTCTCTTTTTCAGACTTTCACGTTCCGTCAGAATATTTAACCAACATTCACATAAGAGACAAGGTAGGTTGGATACACTTTTTTCCATATAATTAGTTCAGCGTCCCACTTTTTCTGCTAATTATTGATCTGATGCCCGAGCAAACATGTACCACATAATAGTTTCTCCATTAGAACTAAGGTTGTCTTTTTATGAGGTAATCTGTATGAATTGATCTGCTGACCAGCTAATGCTGTTGTTTTTATCCCTTCCCCCTACCATGTACCCTGTTTGTGTGCACTAGCAACACCAAACAAGCATTATTCAAACCGGGCGATAGATGTAGAGCCATTACTGGGCCCCATAGACGGAAGTTGAGTTCTGCCTTTCTATTAGCGTGATTGTGTTGGGGAACACGCTTGTTGTGTATGTGTGTGACTGAAGCAGAGGCAATTTTGTGGTGTTTTGGAAAAAGTTAAGGTAATAGAATTTTTCCCTCCCCCTTCCACAGCTTGCTGCAATAAAACTCTCACGATATGGAGAGGACCTGCTCTTCTACCTTTACTACATGAATGGGGGAGACCTGTTGCAGCTCTTAGCAGCAATAGAGCTGTATGTATGCTAAATCCTTTTTTTTTTAATGAGTATATATCTGAAAGATGTGGTACCTTTTCGTGATGCAATGTAATGTTACTTCCTTATGTTCCGGTAAACCAGGGTGGTTTCCTTCAGCACTATTGGAGTATTCTCATGTGCTTGCTTCCTTGTCAATTACAGTAGCAATGTCATCACTATGCAAACCCATACTAGTCCTCTTTCCTCATTCTCATTTTGTTGAGGAGTTGAAGAAGTGTAAGGCTAGCAAATACTGCTGACTATTCTTCATCCTTCCTATGACACTACTTAGTCACAGCAGGGTGTGAAGTTATACCCTTAGGAAGAAAAAGGTAAGATCTGTTCCTGCGTTGTTGTGGTAGGAACATAAATATGCAGAATGCTTTACTGTTCATTCCCACGGAAGGGGATTAGTGAGCTCCTTTACAATGTCGGAATGAAGAGATAGTGACAACGGGCATGAGGCAAACGCAAGATGTGTTCGCAGCAGTGGAGTGGGGAACTCTTGATGAGCTTAGTACAACTGTCTTGTATACACAGACCCTGATGAACTAGCTGCTTCTCATTCTCTAAATTTGATTAAGGAGCCCACCCTGGTGGAGAGTGCAGATAGTCTGCCATTAGAACCTGTGCCATTGATAATCAGAGCTTCTGCGTTACTCTCTGATCATAAGTGCTACAGGCTGATATTAAGGCTACCTTAATGAAACTGCAGGTGGATCTTCCACATAACACAGCTGCATAAATACCTAACCCAATTTGCTAAAGTGATTCTTCAATAAAGTATTCCTCAATATATGGCCTCACTATTGCTACCATTGGCAGAGCTGGTACCTGGACAGTTCTTTGATGCAGGGCCAGGGGACACTTAGATATTCACTTCCTTTTGGCCAAAACATGAATTAGAATTTTGAGACAGCAGTCTACCATTCAGGTGCCCATGTTGGTCATCGCTTTTTTCATGAGACTCTTTGAACTGACTGCATAGAGACCAGGTGCATACAATGACCAGGGGCCTGGCCAAGTTCTTTTTAATATATTTTCTGATAGAAAATATAGGACGTGAAATCCATCCCATTTTCGATCAAAATTGTGTAAATGTCTTCTTAATCCAGTTGCCTTTCCATTTGCTATCAGATGTGTATGCAGTAAACATACATGTTAGTTTACATTGACTGTGGAATACAGGTGACCTCTCTGGTTTTACGTCATCTGACGCCCCTGTTCCACTGGGGCTGGAGCCGGTGCTCAGCCAGAACCGAGCAACCACTCAGAACAGGCTCACGTTTCCATTGACAAGTGAGCTGAACGCACTACATCATCAACAATGCGGAAGTTACATAACATACAAACATGGTGCCATACTGAATAAATGTAAAATCTCTTTTTTTAGTTTTACAAACTTACCTCATGCTTCCCTTTGGGCTACCTTTAGCACCCAGGGTGTTCACAAAGTGTGTACAAGTCACCTTAGAACTCCTGCGGTGCCAGGGTCTCTGCATATACCTTTATCTAGATGATTATTCAATTGGATTATTCAATTGTTCTTCAATTGGATCATCTGTTATATTGACAGTCCCAGTAGCAGATGATGAGGCCACCAAATATCCTGATCTTTTATACTAAAATAAACCACAGAGCAAGTCACTTGAATCCTTCGCAGACTGTTTAGTGGCATGAGGCTTGACTTCTGCCATGCGAGTCTTTCTTGAAGGAAAAGCCTTCTTGACAAAGCCATCTCAATTATAGATGCAAGTGGCCACAAAGATACAGACTTTCTGCATCTTGCTGGGATGCTATTATTTTAAACTTCTATACCACAAACTGGAAATTTTCGCACATGTTGGCTGAATGCTTAGTGTCAGACATATCACAAAGGAAGCATCAGTAGTAGTGTGAGTGCACGCTGAGACACCACCACGGCTTTACATCAACCATCAAGGCTGCACAAAAAACAAGTGATGTTTAGGTTGGGAAGCCAGTTGTGGACTTGGGCCAAACACATTAATCACAGCAGCGATGTGGCCAGACATGGGCAAACTAACAAGGAGGTAGTTTGACTCATGTGGAACACCTACAGAAGAGTGGAAATTTATCTGTTTGAAATCAATCAGATAATGTACTGTCCAATGTGGTTCATGGATGGGGCAGAGAAGAATGGCAAAATGTCACTTGGCAAAATCTAACATACATCTAACATTTGTAACTAATTTGTTAGCCACATTGTTTCCAAAATAGACCATGATTCTTCCTGTTATTAATGTTACTGATGGCCTTCTGTGCCCAGTACCTAAGACCTGCAGTCCTGTTTGGACATGTAATGATGGAACACCAGAACTTATTGGTCTGGCTATTGACCCCAGCATACTGGCATATTTGTAAGGGTTCAGACACAACAGTTTTATGCAAGCAATTCCAAAGTACCTCACTATGGTATTAAGTTAGAAGCATCTCTTTTGGGTGTACCCTAAAGGTGTACATGGTTACCCAGGGTTGATAGATGGATTGCCACTGGTATCACAAAGTCAATATCTCTGACCGTCATGCTAAATAATGGTCCTGCAGTGGATCTTGACTTGGTACTACTTACTATATAAACCAATGGAAGGTACACATAAGGGTCTACCATTCAAAACAGCTTTATTGCTGGCCATCACTTCAGCCAAACAAGTTGTAGAAATACATGCATTGGTTAACACGGTATCTGTATTGAGGAGTGGAGTTCAGGCATATTGTACTGTGGCCAAACCTAATATTCTTGACATAGATATTGTGGTAGTGGCCTGTTAATAAAGCTATCAGTGTATCTGCACAGCCATGAGGATTTTCCCAGCCTTATGTCCAGTGAGGACTCTCAAAAGTCATATTGAATTGACCACCAGCTCTTTTTTTTTTTGTTGGCA
Organism: Prietella phreatophila; assembly: GCA_025728095.1. Lineage (NCBI taxonomy): Eukaryota > Metazoa > Chordata > Actinopteri > Siluriformes > Ictaluridae > Prietella > Prietella phreatophila. Next base: position 2,627,449 of record JAOUWY010000027.1, read on the forward strand.
TGTTGCAAATCCTCATTTGATTCATTAGATGTACAGCCTCAAGTAGTTCTAAAGAAAAACAGTTTGGTGGTGTAGACCATAAGGAAGTATAATGGAAGGTTTTGTATTTAACCATGGTTCTGGTACCAAATGGATGAACGCTAGGCCTCATGGATCACTTAGGTTGACGAGTGTCCATTGGAGGAGCCTTGATACAGTGGGAACTTTTATCACGAGGTCATGACTTGGCTATTAGTACTCAGCAAGGAAACAAGCATATGGGAATATACTAGTTCAGTTGGCAGTTCTCCATTCATAGACCATGGTTATTTACACTATGTGGCAAAAGAAATGGGCCAAGTGTTTAAACTGTTAAAACTGCATAGCTTGCAACTGTTAAAGGCTATCTGCAAGTCTCCTGAAAAACACATCTTAAGGAAAAGCCATTCTGTATAAATTTATTTTGCAAGTTGAGTCCATCTTTGCTTGTTTTCTGACTATTTTTCTATGCACTTTTGTTGCTTTGAAATGTTTTCCCCCAAATCTGATCAAGCAAAAAAAAAAAGTGCTTTAAACTTAATATTTTTGATTTTGTAGTTAATAATAAGTTAACAAACATGTCAAGAGTGAAGCAACAACGATCTACTAGGCATGTGCTCACTTTACTGTTAATCTAGAGTGTTTACATATAAATATTTTCATAATTATTGGCACCTTCCAAAAAATAAGTCAATACTTTACCTCTGACAAAAAAAGAGAACCTCTTTTTATAAGGATATTCTGTATTTTTTTTAATTGACAACCTCAAAATATATTTAAATAAATGTAAAATAGAAAAATAATGCTCCCATGCAGAACCAAGATGGCGTGTTTTAAAGCACCAAATAATTTTAAAGTATATAATCTATTCTTATAATGCAGTCTATGTTAAAACAGAGATATACCAGATGCAGTCAGTCACGGCAGCTTGTCAACAAACACCGAGTTCTTTATCAGTATGCTCAGTGATAAATAATTGTTCTACCATCTTTTATTAACTGTGATTTATGGTCAAGAGTGTTCATAGTTAATGTTAGTTAGTTTTAATTACTATTTGATATTATGTTGTAACTGTGCTTTGACACATCATATTTAGTAGAGTGTGCATTACAACTTAATAAAAAATAAAACTAAAATCTTAAATTAGAAAAATGCAAAAATGGGATTAATGTTCTCCTCGAAGACATAGTGCTAGCACTGTGTTTAGTCAAGAAGCAATTTTGACATATAAATGAACAGTTTTAGGGTTGTTGTTTTTTTCCACCATACTGTAATTTAAATTAGAAAGAAAGTTTGAGTTAGCATTTCCAGCATGTCTGATTAAAGTGAGCTCACTCATTTGAGTCAGCTACGGAAATGAGGATTGGCTGAAGAAAGAATGCCATCTCATTTTGCAGAGGAGAGGCTTTAAGTGTGCACATAAGTGTGCTAGATCTCAGTCCAGTCTTTTGTGATGAACATATCATTTACAGCTGACCCAGGTATGTAAAGTGAAACCTGAAAGGCTTCCTTTGATCGGCAAGCTGCTTCATTGTGTTAGATGAACACAGGAGGGGTTTTGAAGGGACTGAATGGCAGGAGAATAGGGTCAGTGTGAATCTGTTGGCAAAGCCAGGCCTTTACTGTCTAGTAGTCATGGGTCAAATTAACTGGTAGAATATTTAATAGAACCAATCAAATGGTAAGCTTAGCTTTGCTGCATTGCCATATAAAAAAAATCTTATCATTGGAACAGGATGGCAGGTTACGTTTGGTTTTCTGTATCTTAACTGCTGAGGAATGTATAGAGATGTATAGAGACCTGCTAGCTTCCCATATATTCTGTGTTCAGTACAGTAAAATGAGTCACTAGTTACCTGCACTAAGTATAATACTGTTATATACTGAAAAAGGCTGCCACTTTATTGCAGGTGGGGACATTTAGTGTCTCATTTCACACATTTATATTTTTGAGAAATTAAATGTGAAGCATGGCACATCAACATTTTCTTAGATTTTTTTTTTAAGTATCTGAATTCAACTTGTTCACAGTTTCAATCGGGACTGGAGGTATCATAAAGAGGAAAGGGTGTGGATCACACGAGCACCAGGAATGGAACCTGCGATGAAGACCAACACCTACGAAAGAGGGACGTACTACTTCTTTGACTGCCTTAACTGGAGAAAAGTAGCCAAGGTAATAATGTAGATGTTAATGCATAATGCATATACCAGGCATTTCCGTATGTAATAAGTGTGCAATCAAACCTAATTTGATTTAAAACAATATGTTTTTTTTAAACAGGAATTTCACCTAGAGTATGACAAACTTGAAGAGCGGCCACACGTCCCGTCCACTGTCAACTACAACCTGGCCCAGCAGGCCTTCTGAGAGACTGTCTGCTCATGGGGGGGGGTTTAAGGTTGGCTTGACGTGGCACAACACTCACTGAAAATACAGGTGCTAGCTGTGGCTCTGGCATCCTTTTTATTTAAAATTTTATCGTACTGCAATTTGGAAAAACAGACTCAGGAGCTCTGCTGTTCAGAGTTGGGTTCCTACCGCCACAATAGCATGCTGCACAAAATATATATTTTTTTCTTTGTCCCTTTTGTTGTTTTTAATTCCTGTCCTGTCAAGTTCACATTGAAACAGAATGACAGATACAATTGCACAAAAACAATCAAACTGAACCAAAAACATTATGGTGTAATGCCTAGAAAAGATTGCAATGTTTACGGTAGCTCTATTTGGTTATATATAAAAATAAAAAATAAAAAGGTCAGTTTATGTGCATATTTTATTGTTACGACCTTTTTAGAGGCTACTGTCTGAAAATAATTTTAATTTCTATTGTTTATATTCAACAATTCAATATAACAACTGCCTTTCACTTCCCTGCCCCATTATTATATGTGGAAATACTTCCAAGAGAAAATGCTTGCAAAGCTGCAACACTGTAGCTGATTCAAGCTTTCAGATTGGTCAAGAATCGCCCTTCCTGAACGAATGAATAATAAAAACACTGTCTGGTCTTTGTTAAAATTTTGTAATAACAGTGTATTTTTTTCTTTTTTTGGCAATCATGTTGAGAAGCATATGTATGTGGATATCAGAAGTAAAAAAGGAAAAAATCGCTGCCCCGTTGTACCTCATTTTTAAGAGGTCAGCATGGATGCAATATGGGGGGTAGGGCCTAGACTTTGCTGGAACTGCTGGACTAGGGGACTATACCCCCCGGCATCCTAATAATAAGACTAAATTAAAGAGCCAGACTTTGAGTGAACCAAGGATATCTGTAACATTGATCGAGGGGAGCAGAAATATTTACAGGAAGACTGCGGCACTTCACCAGCTGTTTTCAACAAAAGGAAACCCAATAAAAAATACACTTATGGTTACAGACATGGCTCACGTGTGATTCTTCAGGGGAACAGGGTTGCTGATAATGTTTTACAGCAGTGGTTTTCAAGTAGGAATCCTTGCTAGACATCCTGCAGAACATC
>JAOUWY010000027.1:2638197-2654154 GCA_025728095.1 Prietella phreatophila
GTGAGTGTGTGTGTGCCCTGCGACTGACTGGTTTCCCACCCAGTATATATTCCTGCCTCACATCCAGTTCCTGAGAGAGGATCTGGATCCACCACAACCCAGACTAGGATAAACCTGTAACTGGAAGTGAGTGAGTGAGCGAGTGAGGATACTCTCTGTTAACTTAGTCACGACAACACATCATAAAAGCTTGAGAGCCTGAGCTTTTCAAGTGTTTCTCTAATAAATTAATGTTAGAGCTCTCCATCATTTTCTCTGAGAAGATAATGGCCTATGAACCAGAGTGCTACAATTGATACTCTGAGGAGACGGTGCTCTCCAGGGACTTCTCTGAGGAGACAGAACTTTACGCATTATAATCGAAGGAAATGGAGCTCTACATGTGCTTCTATGAGGTTATGGAGCTCTACTGATGCATCTCTGAGGAAATAGGGCTTTATGGATGCTTCTCTATGGGGACATAGCTCTACAGGAGCTTCTCAATGGGACAGAGCTCTACTGGAGCTTCTCTATGGGGACAGAGCTCTACAGGAGCTTCTCTATGGGACAGAGCTGTACAGGAGCTTCTCTGTAGAGACAGAGCTCTACAGGAGCTTCTCTATGGGGACAGAGCTGTACAGGAGCTTCTCTATCGGACAGAGCTGTACAGGAGCTTCTCTGTAGAGATGAGGCTCTACATATTCATCTCTGAGGAGTTAGAGCTCTACAGGTGCTTCTCTAAGCAAACATCATAGCTCTATACGTGATTTTTTCAAGGATGTGGAGCTCCCTAGATATTTTTGATTTTTGACTATCTCTATCCAAAGAGACGACTCCATTAGCCACAGGAGAGGATAAAATGAAGCATGAAATCTCACATTTGCTAGAGCAAATCTCAGATCGATCACCCAAATCTGCCAGAATCCAAATCCAGATGTCATGAATCGATAACTGCACGCGTAAAAGGGAGGAGCAAACGGTCGGTTTTACCAAGTTGCATCCACACACACACGCACACACACACACACAACAGGATGTGTGGTGGAGGCGAGCGCTCAGTGGAGAGTTAGAGCAGCACATAGGGAAGTTGCCGAACCACACCGCTGTGTATGGACCTTTTCACCATCCGAGCCGAGCGATGGCTAAGATCCGGGTCTCGTATGAGTACTCGGAGGCGGAGGACCGCAGCATTCGGCTCGGCCTCTTCCTGATCGCTTGCGGCGTGCTGTCGCTCTTCATCCTGTGCTTGTGCTGGCTGAACCCGGCGCTGCAGAGTCTGCGGAGCCGCCCGGCCAACTGCACGGTGCTGAGCGTGCGCCGCCTGGACGAGCGCTTCGAGTGCGTGTTCACGTGCGGCGCGGACTGTCGCGGCACGTCGCTGTACCCCTGTCTGCAGATTTTCGTCAACAACTCGGCATCCGGCGCCGCCGCGCTGCTCCACTACGACGAACAGCAGCTGCTGCTCAACCCCAAGGTAATGCTGACATACCGAAAAGTTCAGACCTGGTGTCAGACTGGCAGATTGTGATGATCCCAGCATGGATTTAATTCTAGCATCCACCTGATCCACAGGTTCTCAACCAGGTCCTGGAGTAACCCCTGTCCTGTCCTGCACATCTGTACTGCTCTCCCTGCTCCAAGCACACCTGATTCAATTAATCAGTGGACTAACTCTTAATTAACAGTTGAAGTGGATCTGTTAGAGCAACAAAAACACTGAAAGGTTCTCCAGGACCAGGATTAGGAGCCTGTGATTTGATCCACCTGAAATCATAAAAAAAACCCAACGCATTTAATAAAAGTGTACAGATTTTTAAACCTGGTCCTACACATTTGAGTGTTTTCCCTGCTTTAAACAAAATGAACTAACTTAACACCCCGTTCTACGTTGAAGTGGGTATGCTAGAACAGGGAAAATGCTAAAATGTGCAGTACATGGGGTTCTCCAGGACCAGGGATGAGAACCTGTGATCTGATCCATGTGAAACCATGGATCTAAAAAAGCATTTCACTGTAGTATACAGATTTGACTGTTTTCCTTTCTACTATAACTAACTAAACTAACTAATCATCCATAGCTGAGTAGAAGTGATGAAAACACTAAAACTGGGTTGAGGACCTGTGCTCTGTACAGGGTGTCCAAAACTTTAGGACCCAGTGATGGTAAAACTACATATAATATTGTATGCTCTGTGTTCACCCTTACCTTACTTTACAGCGCATTTTCTCAGCCACTGTATGTTTTTGCAGATTTTGCTCAACATATTCCCATTGGTTCCTGACTTTTTGGGCACCTAAATTCATTCAGACATCTTCATTAACTACTTTATCCTGGTCAGAGTTATGGTGGATCTGATAGGCTCCAGTCCATCACAGGACACAGACACACATGCACACACACATTCACACCTAAGAGGAACATTAAGCATAGGTAGTGAAACTACCAGCATGTATTTGGGATGTAAAAGGAACTTGGAGGTAACCCACAAGAACAGGAGAACATGTGAAACTCCACACATGAGGTCAGGATCGAACTGGGGACCTCTGAGACAGCAACACTACTCACTGCACAAACAATACATTAAATGAAAGCTTGCTTTAAATAAGCACTACAGGTGTTGGTATGTTCATCCAACCCTATAGGAGAGTAGTTTGTGCAGTGAGTAGTTTGTGGACACCAGACCATGACACTCATATGTTCTTGTTGAACATAATTTTCATGATTTAGTCCCACTTTGCCGATATATTAACCTCCACTCTTCTGTGAAGGCTTTCTAGTAGATTTTGGAGCATGGCTTTGGGGATTTGTGATCATTCAGCTACAAGAGTATTAGTGAGTTCAGGCACTGATGTTGGGTGAGGAGGTCTGGGGTGCAGACAGCATTGCTGGAACAGTGTTTGGGTCTCTTATTTCCTGTGAAGGGAAATTGTAATGTTACAGCATACACAGACATCCTATATAATTGTGTGCTTCATACTTTGTGCTAACATTTTGGGGAAGAACTACATATGGATGTTATGTTCAGTTGTCCATATACTTTTGGAGAAATAATGTAATTCAGAGTGAATTAATTCCATACTCAGAATTTTAACTGACTTGTCTTAGCATAGCATGAGGTACTTTTCTTCAGTGTAAAACTGCATTATAACCTAATCTAATCTTTATCATGAACAGTTACACTGCCGTTTATTGCATTATCTATAAGTAATACAATGATGTGATGATGTGCCTTATGTAACTGCGGACTGTCCTCTAAGCACGATCGAATGGAAATCACATAGTCCTGTTGGAGTTCTGGCCGTGTCCTAGGGACACTTAAGTGAATCTAGATGGAGCCATGGAGCAAGCACTTACATCCAACTGAAAACATTAATCAAATTATTGATTAAATGTAATTTATTGGAGCCAAGTGGAATTTCTCCTAAGCAATTGAACACTATTAATGCAGGACTTGTCTTGACCACATTTAATTGGTGTTTTAGGGTATCAGGCTGTAATGTCATGAGGAAACACTGAATAATAAGTAAACTTTATGAAATGAAAAATTCAAACTGTAATGGCACTTTTTAGGCGAAAAACCCGAATAAGTGCAGCCTATTTAATTAGACACAAGTAGTACAAGTGCACTAGATAATGCGAATTATGTAACTGTAAATTTATTATTTTTAAACAGTGTGTTTATCAGCTATACTGTATAAACTTTTATTACTTTACTTGGAATGATCCCAACTATTATCCTTACTCATTAAATATTATTAGCATTGAATGCTCAAGCATCAGATGAATCATATTTCGTTTCTGCAGACATCTAAACAGTAGCTGTTTAAACTCTGAAGGTTAAATCAGAGTCAGAGTTTGATTCACATTTTAAAAATTCATTTAGGTCACTGTCTTTGAGCATGGATTAAAGGATCAGATGGGATTTTTAAAGCCATTCCTCACATGTACAAGTGGATAATCCTGGGAATACATTCTGATGAACCGAAGTTAATACTGTACATCTTAGCGAAACTCATCTCACTAACTGGCTCTAGTGAAAGGGAGATTTGATAAAAAAAATAATAAAATAGTGACTGTTATGTGAGAATGTGAAGCAAGTTCAGTTTTTGCTGAGGTGAGGTTATTATATTTTTTTTTAAGTGTGGCTTGATCGTGTCAAGGAAATATACTATGTGCACAATTTTATTACTACTTGAACTTTCACACTGTCTCTTCCCTCTTCTCGCGTCATGCCACATGCACATATTAGTGCCATGGTAATGCTGTAACACTTTTGCTTTAGCTTCAATAAGCCTCACCTGGTGCCCATGGAAACATTCACGACTGTGAAAATATGATTTTTGTAAACATATTTGTTTCATATAATTTTGTTCTATGATGTTAGTATGCTTTGGTGGTATGGTGGTGTAGAGTTTTTCCATAAATTGCTATATTAATTCAAGACTGTTTTTCTAAAACTAGGTTAAACTTGACCACCCTTTTCTCGTAATGATCTCTCTCTCTCATAATAGTTTAAGCTTAAATCTTCTAAACTGTCTAAAACTTTACTTCTAAATTGTGTGTAGTTTATTCACTTCTGAATAATGAACCAGGATTCATCATGCCAAGACTAGTGAACTAGAAATCAGTCACACCTTCTGTCTTCTTGATTGAAAATGGCTTGAAAACAAAGTGGGATTTTTTCTTTGTTTCAGTAACCTACTTCCTTACATAATAATGCATAAGGAACAAAGGCTGTTTTAGAAGAAGCAATTCTTTTTAGTTCTCTTTCACTTCACTCTATTTCAAATTTGACCCATAGCTGGACTTCTTACCGGATTAATGCCACATTCATGTTTATTTGTTATCAAAGAATTCCAAGTATGCAATAGAAAATGTATAATTACTCTGATTATCATCAGCATCCTCTACATCAGTCTGTGTCTCATCATCTGAGGTTAAAGTCACTTGTGGCATTTAAACCTCATCATCTCTCCATTTGACCATTCACATTGATCTTTTAAATGGTAAATGGCGCACTTATATAGCGCTTTTATCCAAAGCGCTTTACACTGTTTTGCACTGTGTCTCATTCACCCATTCATACACACACTCACACACCAATGGTAGCAGAGCTGCCATGCAATGCGCTAGCTTGCCATCAGGAGCAACTTGGGGTTCAGTGTCTTGCCTAAGGACACTTCGGCATGTGGAGTCACTCGGGCCGGGAATCGAACCGCCAACATCATGTTGGTTAAATTTCCTATATTTTTATTAGGCCTTAACTGTCATCTGTACAGTGTGGGTGCTTTTCTCTGATTTGTTGTCGATGTGACCGGTTCCCTGACGAACATTTTGAAAGCCCGTATCTGACTTGAACTGATCAGGCTTATGTCCAATTCTTTATAACATGTAACTATCCAACACTTTCCAACCAACCATGAATTTCACTTTGTGAGGAAAGCAAAAGGCAGGCTGACTATGTTTAGTATTTTACAGACTGACTATGTTTGCTAAAGTAATATTTTATTAGGAGAAAAACAAAAATTTTGTGTAATTTTTTGGCTTTTTGCCAGAATTCAGCCAAAAGACCTCTCATGAGTTTTGGGAAAGCTGCCTTTACATATTAAAGTAGGATTAAAAGTAGAACGATTTTTCATGTCATTGCACCATTATCTTAGGCATATAGAAAGGGTTGCATCTTTAGGGCAGTGGTGGCTTGGTGGTTAAGGTTCTGGATTACTGATCGGAGCCTCAGCCCCAGCACTGCCAAACTGCCACTGTTGGGCCCTTGAGCAAGGCCCTTAACCCTCTCTGCTCCAGGTGCTGACCCTGTGCTCTGACCCCAACTTCCTGACATGCTGCGGGATGCAAAGAAAATAATTTCACTATGCTGCAATGTATATGTGACCAATAAAGACTCATTATCATTATTAACTGTTTGGCTGGCTTTCTGAGACTGGTTATATGAGCCAGTTGTGGTGCTTGGGCCCCTTCAGCACTTTGTCTCAAGATGTTATTTTCGGGTGAGTGTGTTTTTCTCTCCCTCATCTCTCTGCATAGATAGCCTACCTGACCCCCAGCATCATGGTACAGCTTGTGACCAGATTAATTTCCAAATCCCTGAAAATTAATTACACTTTTAAGTAACAGCACCTGCCTATACTGTGTGAAAGACATGCTGTATGTCTGTACTTGTATTTAGTTTGAACCAGTTTGGCGACACGAACCAATCAAACACAATCATCCTTTAGAATGGTACTAGTACTAGTACTATTTAGAGGAGTAACTTTATGAAGGATAGTGTACTGAAGAGATCCTATAATGACCGGCTGTTTATGCTTGGGGAGGAACAGTGCAAAACTTGATGTGGCCAGCAAATGAACTTGCAATATGTCTGACAGTAATGTTTGTTTTAGGTTAAAAGCTTCATCTCATCAAGCAAAGTGTGCCTGGGTACAACTACGACGTGCTTTCTGTGTGAGGCAAGGAACAAACTGTGGTTTAAAAGCTGCTGTGAAATGGTGGAAATGGTTAACCATACAGAGTTTTCTAAAGAGGAAATGCAGCTTCAGAAAATAAATGATAAATGTGTTAATAAATGAAGTTTTTCTTAAATAAAGCCTCTCTTACACTTACCAAGTAAATGGTGCAGAGTCCATTAATATGGCCATTAGAGTCCAAATTGATTTTACTCTGATGAAAATACATAATTAGCTACTTCATAATAAGTGAGGACGGCATGGTGGCACAGCGTCTAGCGTTCCGGCCTCACAGTTTACAGCTTAATTCTGTGCTCGGGTTACTGTCTGTGCTTGTTCTCCCATGACTGTGTGTTTCCCATACTCACTCCGGTGGCTGTTAAATTGTGTGATAGATTGTGTGGAAGTGTGTGAATTGTGCCCTGCGATGGACAGTGGACTAACCAGGGTGTATTCCCTTCTCATGCTCAGTGTTCCTGGGATATGCACCGGATCCACTGCGACTCTGATTAGGATGAGATGAATGAAGATGAATAAATAATAAGTGTGTAGTTACACAGTAGACCTACATGTGAGTTTATGATGGATCATTATTCTAAGCTCATTTGCATACATAGGCTCACAGTCGCCCATGTTTGCTTAGTGTCACACCAATCAACAAGGGAAAGAGTAACATCATTCTTCTCACCAGAGAGCATGACCAATTATCTTTTTTGTGGACTCCAAGGCATGGAGGCCACAAAAAATAACAAAACTGCACGAAATCTTTTTGTTGGAACAATTTTTAGTTCAGTGAAACATATTTTCACAATAAACCTATTGTGATGGTTATTCACAGGCTATAATTGGATTTTTACAGTAGTTTACATCTTTGCCACTGAGGTGAGTGGGTGGGTAATTCAAGGTCTCTATCATCATTATCTACTTCTCCCAGTAGTGCTGTTGCATCTGATCCACTTGAACCAGCAGCACACACTTAGTTATAGTCAAACCTCTTCATGCTTAGAAGCATGTAAGGCATCTACGAGAGACCTCCACTAGCCTTGGTCCTCAGCTTTCCTGGTCAGGTTTCCCATGTCAAGTAGCACTCATCTCCACGTTTCTCTCAGGAGGCCATGCTTTCTCTTGATGTATGGAGACTATTAAAGTTAATTAATAATGATTATGATTATTATTATGTCCCAGCTATCTTCACCTTCTCTTCTTAATGATCTGTGTAAAAGGTGTTATTCCAGTCTTCTTCTGCTTATCTTGTTTGTCAAAATATCTCCAAGAGTCTTCTGAGGGTCACTTGTTCTGGAATGTCTCCAACTTTGCTGCTATGGACTTTCAACATTCAGTGCCATAGAGGCAAGACACTCGAAATGTTACTCTTGAAGTTGCCTTTAAAGCCTTGGCTGATATTAATGGCTGCATCCGAATATCATTACTACCCTACTATGCAGTAGGTAAAAGCAGTATGCCAAAAGAGTAGTGTCTGAATTTTCATTATTAATAAAACAATAGGCAAGAAATACCCAGATGACCTACTGCTTTTGCCAGGATTCTGCAGTATGGAAGCAGTGGACACTGCATTATCCCATACGAAAACGGGACTAGCGTGGAAGTTACGCAGCCAATATCTCCTTCAGAATCACCATCTTTGGTCATCTTACTGCCTAGGTATGTAAATTCTTCTACATCTTCAATGTCCTTACCATTGATGATGTCTACGTTGCTATTCACCTTCATTGTCTTGGCTTTAATGTCAAGTCAATCTTCTGGGATGTATCTGCAAGTTTTTGGGATTTACTCGTCATGCCTTGATGTCAGCTAGCGAGTAGTACCAGGTCTTCAGCAACCTCCAGAGATCCTAAGACTGATGTTAAAGTCCATCTAATGTCCCTTTTCTGCCCACTAATGCACTGCCTTGCCACAACCATTTAAATGTCACTGCTGTGCTGATGATCCAATTAATATCTGCACAGTGGTGGTCGCTTTCCACTGGTGCATGAGTAAGAGGACGGCTGACAGATTGTGTATAGCAAAAGATGAGCTACAGGGAGTAATTACAGACCTACACAGCACCTGTATGCCATTCCTATCCTACAAGTGAAACTATTGTGTATCACAATGTATTCACTTTTGTGGAACTGTACACCAGTGAGATGCATGTTTCACATTATAATGGTTTTATTATAATGTATATATGTATATATATAATGTATAATATACATTATAATGTATCTACTGTTAGTTAATTCTCACTTAGAGAAAGTTGGAATACAGGCGAACTGTAGCTTTAAGTTCTCTCTTCCTGTGGTTCAGGATTCTGTTTTTTAGTGTTTTGTGTGTGATAGAATGATTAAAAAACAAGAACACACAAAACAGCTTCTAACTTTAAAGAAAGGATTGTGTCTACACACCTGTCATGAGTCGGTGGGGTGGGGGTGGGGGGGATAACTGAACTCTAGGACTCAAGGCATTTCTTCCATCTGAGGTTGTTATGTAAAATATTGGTTGATGCAGATGATTTGTGGCACGCTTCAAGATAGTGAGGATGATGATAGTAATGATGATCATGGTGAGAGACAGCGTCAAAGCAGTCAGTGATTATCAGCCCCTTTTCACTGGTGGATGATTGATTATGAGGATGATAGAAATGTATGTTCTTCTCTGCGTGTGCATGCAAATGTGTGTATGAACCCATCACAAGAGCACTGACCTTTCAGAATGTGAGGTAATGAGTGCTCAGGACTCTGTAAGCAGCAGTGGCTAATGACTTGATTAAACCACCTGTGGGATGTGACTGACATGACATTATCACGGAGCAGTTCATTAATGATGGCCCAGCTTTATTAATATGTGGGCAGGTAGATCAGTTCTTACAGTTCTTTGCTTGTGTGTGGAAGTCTGTGATTTCAAAAACTGGCTTAACAAAATCTTAACGCTCATCTCATTTTAAGTGTTATTTGTCTTGTGCCATGTCTCAGCGTTATGTGGTAACAATTGTCCTGCGTTTGTGGCCAGGGATTGCTTAAAGTATTCATTTCATCTCAATTTGACTACTCTGGTTAAGTAATAGATAAATAAAAAAAAACCCAAACATTTGCTCAGTTGTAGGTTGCATTATATCAAAGCGTCTACCAAATAAATACATGTAAATTAGATGTAGTGTAGATCGTGTGATATAACAATATTATCATCACTACACGATATTACACTGCCACAATATCTTGTGATGTTTACTCCCATTATATTAGATCTTATATTACCAGACCTGCTAATTCTTATGCATTTTTTGTAGGAGCTTGGCAAAAACATCAGAGTATGCTTTAATGAGTTATCACTCAAAAATACTCTGAAGGAGCTGTGTTGTTTCCAGCAAATAACACAGGAGATATGCCAATTGACATATTATTCTGGAATGATCAGGTGTTTTGAACTCTCCCATACTAACTGGTACTTCCTGGTAGACCCGCCCCTTTCCCTTATCTCACATTCTCTTGACTTGCATTTGTATATAAGTCATGTTTTGACTTTCCTTTATCTTATTTTGCTGTTGTTTCCTGTTGCTGCACTATGGTCATTGGTTTTTGCCACTAGTTATATAGTTCATGTTTTGTGTTTTGTTTTGATTTGTATTAAACTGTATCTGCGCTTGCATCCACCTTCATCTTCATTCCATAACAGAACAAAAGACCATCAAAATGGATGTAGCAGATTTTTTCTCCACCCAAAAGAAAATCTTGGAGTACCTGAGGTTGGAAATAGAGGGGAGGGAATCTTGGATCAGGGCCACAGAAGCATGACTGAAAGCCAATCTCCCGCCCCTACTGCGGATCTCACTCAGCCAGTGGAGTCAACAGAGAATGTTGATCAGCCTCCCTGCTTGACTGAGTATGCCACTCAGCTTCCATGTTCAGCTGAGGACATTGCCCTGTCTCCTGGTTCGGCTGAGCGCTCTGCTTTGCCTCCCTGCTCCATCTCAGTTGTCACTATGCCAGGCTTCTCTTCGGACATCGCTCCGCTTTCTGACTCCGCTGAGGACGTCGTTCTGCCTCTATGTTCTGCTGATGATGTCACACTGTTTTTCTCCTTTGTGCTGTATGTCACTCCCCCTTCTTGCTCCACGGAGGACATCGCTCCCCCCCATGCTTTGTGGAGAGCATCGCTCCTCCCTCTGGCCTTGCAGAGAACTTTGCTCCCCCCTCTGACCTCATGGAGGGCGTCGCCCCCCGCCTTCTAGCTCCATGGTTAATGTCTTCATTCCGCCGCTGGCTGCGTGGTAGCCATTGCTCCAAGCCCAAGCTAAGCCGGAGATATTGTGTCATCTCTCTGCAGTATGGAAGAGAACGCCCCCCCATCAGTACCCCAGAGAACACCTAAAACATCCTCCTTCTGGCCCTGTAAGCATTGACACTAGATTGAACTTGGTCTAAATGTTCAGGACCCCCACCTAAACTTATTACGTTCTATTATGTAAATACCAGAAAAGGACTAGAGACTATGATTCCTGTCAGCCACTGCATTTCACCTGATTACACCCCACGAGTATCTGCACCTGATTCATGTTTGGGGTTAATGATCACTTGTATATAAGTCAAGTTTTGCACTGCACACATTGTCTTTCATTTGTCTTACTTTGCCGTTGTTTCCTGTTGCTGCGTTATGGTCATTGATTTGTTTCTTTCCTAGACTTTGTGTTTTTGTCACTACTCCCCTACTCTCTTTGACCCTTAAATGATGGAACTACTAATTTTCCTGTATAATTTTAGGCAGTTGTGGAGGATGAAATCATGTATTGTGATATTTTACAATGGAAAATTGTGATAAGTGAAAACTCAGTATCACACAAGCAATAATGCAGCTCCCAGTGTCCAAAACAATGACTCAAACCTTTATTCTCTGATCATTACTGCTTAAATAAGTGAACAATATTCTTTATTTTTAGTGCAAATATCTGCACTAAAGATGAAATGCCTGTATGACCTGAGCTATTTGACAGATGATCTTTTTGGCTTCTGTCACACCTTTCTGAATGTCTCTATTTTTTATGGTTGCACCATCTTCATTCATAAGGCAGCACATCCACCCCAGCGCACACACACATACACACACACCTCTCTCTGCGTGTTTTTTGTGGCACTCCTCTCATCACTATGGTTACGAGGTCACGCAGAACTGGCATGCTTTAATTGAGTGTTGAAGTAGCATGCTGCTCAGGCCAGTCATGTTCTATTTTTACATAGGATGAGTCGTGCTTTGTGAGGATCCCTCTCTATCCCTGCCAGCAAACACAACTACACTATGCACACACTCCTCAGAACGGCTAAGCTAGCTCAGTGGGAGGGGGGCATCTCCATTTCTAGGCATGTAATGTTACACAAGCTCTACAGCTCTCTGCATTTCTCTGAGTATAGTCAGGTCCAGGGTCAGGTACAGTGGAAGTCCAGTACACAGTGTATCCACTGTGATTGTGTTCAATATGCTATTGTCCTACCATTCCCCCTAACTATCACCGAATGACAATAGTATCGCCTGTGGATTTGGAGAGCGGTAGGCCTCTGAAGGGGGAAAAGAAGGAGACATGCCCAGAGATACATAACTCATGTTGTGTATACATAACTTTATTATAGCAAACAAAATACCTGAAACTAGTTACAAGTCGGCAGTAACTGCTAGTCAATAGCATTGGCGTTTTGTCAGGAATGATTGCAAAACTGTAACTAAACCTTACAGGTTATTAACTATTACAAAACTATTATAAAATGTCAATAATTATATAAACTATGTGTGCAGGTGCTCTATTTTGAATAGCATCTGCAATATTGAATATTGATATTGGATTCTTCTATAGTGATGTTTTGCAAGCTAATATATTCACGGATTTATCTGTTTGGCAGCACGGACAAGGGAAGCTATGATGAAAGCAGAGAAAGATACTATATTTTGTTGCTTTGTTGCTCAACAAAACTGTCATGAAATCAGTAAGGGAACTCTGAACTACAGTTCCCAACAGCCACTGCTTCACTGTCACATGACCACCTGCACCTGATTCACGTTCCTGGTAATCAGCACTCTTGTATATAGTCACAAGTTGCAATGCACTCTTTGTCTCACGTTATCGTCTCACTATACTTTTGTCTATGCTGCCGTATTTTGTCTTTGCCACAGTGTTTTGTTTCCTAGTTGTGCAGTGTTTTGCATGTTTGTTTGTTATTAAATGTTTAAGAATCTGCACTTGCTTCCATCTGCACTTTGAATCGCTTTAAAACAAATTAAAAATAATATAATCTTATTTGATAAACATATCTTGACAAAATGTGATTAGTTTTTCATAACTGGTAGTATAAAAGCAGTTGATAGTGGAGTCAGTAGCCTGGCCTTGCTCATTGTGCAGGAGTTTCTGACTGGGATCAAGTACCAACATGAATGGGGTAATCACTGAGCTAGCATTTGGACTGAAAATCAGTCCAAAAAAACCCACACTGCTGAATATAAATGCGTGTGTGTATGTGTGTGTGTGTGTGTGTGTGTGTGTGTGTGTGTATGTGTGTGTGTGTGTGTGTGTGTGTGTGTGTGTGTGTTCTCGTGCTTCAGGTTTCCTGAGGGTCATCCCGTCACTATCAGTTGTAGTGTGTGAATGTGTGTGCGATTGTGCTCTGTGATGAATTGGCACCCCATCCAGGGTGTCCCCTGCCTTGTGCCCCTGGGACAGGCTCTAGACTCCCTGCAACCCCGTTTTGGATAAGAGGTATGGAAAATGGATGGATGTTTTTTCAATATTACTTGTTTTTTTTTTTGTGACCATGAGTCATGAGCACGTTTTCTTCTCCTCTCGTGATGACAAAAGTCTATTAATCGATCTATCTATCCCGCCTTATGTTTCAGTTCTAGACCATTCCCAAATTAGGATCCGTCACTCGAGAAGGCGGCTCAGTTGAGAATCTGCAACTATACCGTAGTGAACACTATAGTGATCCTGAAAGGGTGCGCAGTTTCTTCTTCAGTCAATTTGAGGGACCAGGATGTCTCCATGGTTAGATAGATGGATGGATGGATGGATGTGCTTTATTGATCCTGAAGGAGATATTTGGTAAAAACAAAAAAATAATAATTAAATGCTACACAGTAACCCAAGCTCAAGATTGAACCCATGACCTTGGTGCTGTAAGGACGTAACTCCACCACTGTACCAGCTACTTTCTGTTCTGGTGCTTCCGGATGTATAGTACAGTATGTATGCCTGATAACGCAGCCCGACATATGTGAAAGAAGATATGTTATGATCTTGAGAAAACAACTTTTGTTTATTTGATATCACAAGAAAAGAAAAATGTAAATATCACACTGCCTCTCTGGGCGTTCGCACTGTAGACCTCGAAAGCAAAGCTTACCTGACTTGCTGTGTTCATTGTGTGAACAACTAGAAATGTACAGTTTGCTCTGTTTTCAACAGATATCAGTATTGTAACATTTGGAGATGGAATGTGACGAGTGTAACTGTGTACTAGAGAGAAGAAAATACAATGTACCATGGGGGAAATATGTATCGGACGCGTGAACATTCTTTTCAGTAAATATATTTCCAATGAGGTTATTCACATGAAATTCTCACCAGACATCAGTATTAACTCAATAAATCCGGAAATATAAAGAATTCACAACGTTAAAGTCCATAGATGTAGTTATGTGTAATAAAGTGGAATGGCCAAGTCAATCACCTGACTTGACAAGATTTAAAGACGTGTTTAGAAGAACGGGCGAAAATCACTCCTGAATACTGCGGCCCATAAATTTCTTCATACTTAAGTATCTTAAACTGTCTTTACAAACTTCTCCACTAAGTATAAAATACATTTCACTTTATCCTGTCATTCATCTTTATTACACATAACTACATTTATGGACTTTAACATTGTGAATTCTTTATATGTGTGAATTTCTTGAGTTAATACCCCCCCTCCCCTTAAAGGAACCATAAAGGAAATTTAAGTAAAATACGAGTATTCCATTGCAATGACACTCAAGTAAAGTATAAATACCCCCAAGTAATACTTAAGAACAGTAACGAAGTACAATTACTCGAGTATTTTGCACTTGTGCCTAGGCGGAGCCGACATGTTCTGCCCCCCCTTTTTACAACAGATGAAAGGTTGAGCCCTGTGTCACTGTTTACACACAGGGATGAGTTGACATTTTCTTTTTGCTATGGACTTTGTTCTACCAATATTAAATCTGTATTTGACGAGCCAATGACAAAAGTATTTAATTTTTAGCTGGCAGACAGACATCGTCCAGGTCATAAGTTTACATACACCGTGCAGAATTTTAGATGATTAAAAAAAAAAAGTGTTTAAAATTCGTTTCCTGCTTTACTTAACATTTATCAAACTGATTTGCATTAAAGTCAGCCCCATTTGTGTGCAGAGTGGATCAAACCCCACAGCTCTTTTTATGTAATATATTTAGGATCTAAATTGTCAGGAGTATCTCAAATTTCCAAATTCCAACCCCATTTAGAGTTAATGTCATACATTTATATACCCTTACAGAATCTGCAATATGTTGTTAATAATAATAATAATAATAATAATAATAAATTATAAGAGGATCATAAAATTTAATTTTTTTATTTTATTTAGTTCTGCCCTGAATCAGCTATTTCACATATCCGATGTTTACATATAGTCCACAAGACAACATAATAACTGAATTTACACAAAGGAACCAGTTCAAAAGTTTACACACGCTTGATTATTAATAATGTGTCGTTACCTGGATGATCAGCGACTGTGTTTATGTTTTGTGAGAGTTCTTCATGAGTCCCTTGTTTGTCCTGAGCAGTTACACTGCCCACTGTTCTTCAGAACAATCCTCCAGGTCTTGCACATTCTTTACTTTTCCAGCATCTTCTGTATATTTGACCCCTTTCCAACAGCGGTTATACGATGCTGAGATCCGTCTTTTCACACTGAGGACGACGGAGGGACTCGTACACGACTATTACAAAAGGTGCAAACATTCACTGATGATCAAGAAGGCAACACTGTGGGGTGTAAACTTTTGAACAGGATGATCGGTGTAAACTGTTTAAATTTTGTTTAAAGATCTGATTTCTTTCACTCACCACTGGGGGGAAAAAACAAAAACTGCTTATTTAACCCTTTCATGCTTAAATTATTAATGCGTATATTCAGATAAAAATATATTTTTTTCTTTTTCTTTATTGCATTATGTATACATTTTGATTCTGTGTAAAGTAAAAAGTATCATGAAGAAAATTCTAAAAACTAAATGGGTTATCTGATTACAAAAGTCTGAAACGGAATGCTTGAAATAATAAGAAGAAGAAGAAGAAGAGAATTTTCACTGTGCAAAATGTTCATTATTAAGGTCTAAAATACTGTGTGTAATGTTGAAGACGATTGAAAAGAACAAAAAAAGAGAGACGAAAATATAGTTTCTGAACTTATAAAATGTAGGAGGTAAAAAAAAATCTTCCCCCCAAAAATCCCACTTAAGTAATATATA
>JAOUWY010000027.1:2687267-2697353 GCA_025728095.1 Prietella phreatophila
CCCTTTAAGTCTCAGCTCCGCGTCCCTTCTCTGTCATTTCGCTCCCGCGATTGTGCCCCTCCTCAACCGGCTGACAGGGATAATGTAATTTCCAAAATAATCTACAGATATAAACTTATCAAAACTCAGTTTGTTAGGGAACATATCTAAAACATGCAGCATAATTCTTTTTATATAACAGCATTCATGGCAATATGTACATGCCACAAATCACAGGTTCCTATTAATGCTCTTATTGTAATCTGTTATCGTTTCTATAGTGCAGACATTCATGTAACTTAAGTCTAAGAATAAACCGATTATTTAAAAGTGCTGTTATTTAACAAAGAAAAATGTCTATTATTTGCTATGGTGAACTTCTCTGTAAGGAAATGTTTACTTAATATTTATGGAAGGAGTCTCCAGTGTCAGTGCTTTGAGGTAACGCTGGAGAGATCCACAGATCAGGTAGGAGAAACAGTCAAAAGGACAACAATCATTGGATACTTCACAAATCTGGGTGGTGAGTGGTGAGAAAAAAAAAAAACTATTATTGAAAAAAAAAAAGCCATATGAAATCCCGGGTTGAAGACTTAGCGAGCATCCATAAAAGTGTTTTCTGGTGTAATGAAAACAAAATTGAATTTGTTGGCCTTGGTACGAAGCACTATGTTTGGAAATCCAAGACTGCTTGTCATCTGAGAACCTCACTGAAGTGTAGTGGTGGTAGCATCGTGTGTTGATGTTTTTCATCAGTCAAGACTATGAAACTTTGAGGGCAAGGTGGATTTAGAAAATAAATACAGGATAATCCTATAAGAAAGTATACTGACAAAGTGGTTCAAAACCAAGACTCAGACCTCAGTCTGATTAAGAATCTGGGGCAAGACTTGAAAATTGCTTTTCACCAATGGTCTCAATCCAATCTGTCAGAGCTTGAACTATTTTTTCCAAGAAGAATGAGCAAAAATATCAGTATCCAGATGTGCAAAGCTGATAGACATATCCCAGAAGAATTGCAGCTGTAATTGCAGGAGGAATACTTATGCAACTGACACATCTGCATTTGTTTTTAATTAATGTTTTAATTAATTTGTCACAATTTAAAAAAATAATGCACCTTCTGTTTGGTATATTGTGTAAATTAAATCATAGAAATTCTAGTGAAGTCCATTACAATTCCAGGTTGTAACCCTAAAAAAGCTTTGCAGTGCATTGTATACAATATAATAATAATTTCAGTGAATATGTACTTGCTCTTTCCTGTTAATCTCTAATTGCTGAGAGAAGAGTTTTATGTAATTGGTGAAATGTATTGTGTGTATTTAAAGGTGCTGCAAAATGATTTTGACCTTTATCTTGACATTACCATTTTGCCGCTCGGCAGCAATTTGTTAATATTAGGATCAGTCAGTATTTTTAACTACTTCTTATACTTTTGCTGTGGATGAATTGAATTAATCAAAACAGATCCAATGCCAGCTTTTGAATTGGAATCGAAAACATTCTCCGAAAAAAAAAAACAGGTCAATGTTAATTTGGACTATTACATTTAATGGTGTGGAAAATGATAGTTGAATAGAGACCCTAATCAAAGATTTCTGATGATCATTATTCCTAAAATTTGTGGTTTCATGCCAGGGAAAGTGATCCACATTTTTTCAACCAAGTTCCAGCATTTCAGTCAAGCTGATTTGTTTCATGTTTGTGCAAAGTCTGATGTTGTGGGGATTTTTTTCTTGTTTTC
Organism: Prietella phreatophila; assembly: GCA_025728095.1. Taxonomy (NCBI): domain Eukaryota; kingdom Metazoa; phylum Chordata; class Actinopteri; order Siluriformes; family Ictaluridae; genus Prietella; species Prietella phreatophila. Next base: position 2,688,994 of record JAOUWY010000027.1, read on the forward strand.
TACAACTTTGTAATTGTTATAATGCCCAAGCTAAATGTTTGTCGATTTCTACCTTTAGGGTTTGTATCTGTTTAAATACATTTACCTAGTTATGTAACTGCTCAACTGATAAAATGCAGCACCTTAACAAAAAGCACTGATGAATGTACATTTTGAAATACATCAGAGAAATACAGATAAAGTCAGCACCATGAGCATCATGGCTTGTATATGATTAGTTTCTGACTTTTACAAAAATTGGTCTGCTTTGTCAACATTTGTCATTCGGATTTGCTCTGTCCCTCTCCAAAAATACTGTAACTTCCATGTCTGTTATTCATATCATGACTAATATCAATGAATGAACTCATATTGTTTATATGTGGAAAGTTCCTAAGAGTGGACAAATCACATTAATGATATTGGTATTGATATTATTGACATGTCAGACCAATAGGCCATAATGAGAATAAACATATCAAACAGTACTGTTTAGAGAAATTTCACATGATGGATATTATATCTCAGTGAGTAGTGCCTGATTTAAATATTTTACCATCACTGAAAAATAAAATATGGAATTATATTGTTTACAGTTGTTTCATTTCCATCAAAAAGATTGGAGTAAATCTTGATTATACGGTATATGTATATGAATGTCTGTACGTGCCTGTCAAGGCTTCTAATTTCATCTCTTATACATTTATCAGTGCAGATGATGCTAATTACACTTGTTTTGGATGGGGGTTTCCATTGTAGCCATGTTTACGAAAGAGGGAGAGGCTTAAATATTCTTAGAATTTTTTTCTCACATTGTCCATGAATTATTTAAGGCAGCTGGTGCAGATCTGTTGTAAAAGCCATAAATAACATTATTCTGAAAGTATTCCAAGTGGCTCAACCTTTAACTGGATTTTTAATGGGAAAATATGGTAGGCTTTGATTTTGGTTGAGTATAAAACTAAAATTTAGAACAAGGCCAGGAACCTTGGTCAGGAAAAGCCTTTTTATAGACCATCAATTTACTAACCCAGCTGATATTAATTTGCATAGATAGAGGGTATAATTACTTACAGATTTCAGTTGGTTCCTTGCCTTACCTTGCCTTGGAGAACTTCTTTTTCTTAGTGTGTTCAATACTTTATTTATGGACTTTAATGCTGTGAATTCTTTATATTTCTGGATTTCTTGAGTTAATACTGGTGAAAATTTCATGTGAATAACCTCATTGTGTAACGACACGTAGATGAGAGGCAGATGCAGGCGCAGATCACAGTCTTTATTAATCTATTAGGCTTAACACAGACGCGGTCTTCATGAGTAAACTGGCTACGGGACATATACACACTTGTCAAGAACATAAACCACTAGACCGCTACATACGTGTCAACGAAACTACAAATAATCACGAGCAACACGTTCAGTAACACAGGGCTTTAAATAATAAAGGTCATCAAACAGAAAGTACACAAACCTGTGATCATTCAGTACGGAAGCATCTCTGGACCGCAGTGCCCTCTGTCGGCGGTGGAGTGACAGAACCTCCCTCCAAAGGGTGCTCCTCACGGAGTACCCAAAACCCTGTACCCCTGTAAGAACTGTCTCTCGCTGCCCTTGAAGGAGAGGCAGCCTCCGTCGGGCAACAGCTGTGCAGGGCAACCCCATCCACCGGGGTTGACAGTCGGGGCGCCACCCCCGATGGCTCTGGACCAAAGGGCGCTGCACCCGGTGGCACCGGAATGCTGGGTGGCATCCCCAGCTGCCCTGGACTGCTCAGCAGGACTGGCCAGCTGGGTAGGTACGGGTAGCGGCACAAGACTTCGGAGCAATGTCCTTGGCGGCACAGGACTGCGGAGCGACGTCCTCGGCGACACAGGACTGCGGAGCAACGTCCTCGGCGGCGCAGGACTGCGGGGCGACATCCTCAGCGATGCAGGACTGCGAGACAGCTTCCTCCGCAGAGACCTTCCCATAGGCCTCAGGCTGAATCTCCACAGCTGAGGCCTCCTAGTAGGCCTCAGGCTGGAGCTCCTTGTTGTCGTCCCCCCCACAAAAAAAAAAACCTCTGGGACAGCCTTCACCTGGACGTGAGACTCGGCTTCCTCGGCTGTGCATTCAGGGACTAGAGGCTGGGCTTGGACGTCTGGAGCTGGAGATTGGGCTTGGACGTCAGGAGCTTGAGACTGCTCTTGGACGTCGGGAGCTTGAGACTGCTTTTGGACGTCGGGAGCTTGAGACTGCTCTTGGACGTCTGAAACTTGAGTTGTTCTTGGACGTCGGGAACTTGAGACTGCACTTCATGCAAGAGCGCCACAGTAGGAGTGCACAGCGCTGTGCAGTTTTCCCTCTTCATCGGTGGTGAGGGTGGGGTGGAGCACGCGGGGGATTGCATGACGCGAAGCACGTCTCGCAGCTGCACCTGGTCGGCCATCATGCGCTCGAGCTGAGCCAGTTCCTCTTCAAGCTGTCTGCTGCGGTCCAGGAAAGATGCGGATGGTGGCGCGGCGTATGCCGTGAGTGTTACGCAATCTGGGGAGTGAGCCGCGCCAGTGCTTCTCCCAGTGTCTTCTGCCTCTCCCAGAAGACTCGGTCCAGCTCAACACTTCTTATGTCCACCATGATCTGCTGCTTCCTCTTGTAGGCTCGTGATTCTGTAATGACACGTAGACGAGAGGCGGATTCAGGCGCAGATCACAGTCTTTATTAATCTATTAGGCTTAACACAGACGAGTAAACTGGCAACGGGACATATACACACTTGTCAAGAATATAAACCACTAGACTGCTACATACTTAAACGAAACTACAAATAATCACGAGCAACACGCTCAGTAACACAGGGCTTTAAATATTAAAGGTCATCAAACAGAAAGTACACAAACCTGTGATCATTCAGTATGGAAGCTTGTGCTATTCAAGAAGCGAGGGAACAAACAAAAGTCCATTTAAACAAAGAGCCACAGTGCCCTCTGTCGGCAGTGGTGGTTAATATGTATGGTGTTGTTGTATTTATGCTTTCTATGCACCCACAATGAAAACTAATTTCCTCTTTGAGGACAAATAAATTATCTATCTATCTACAGAATAATGTAATTTATGTCTATGATTCTGAATGATGACCGTCACCACGGTCTTATCCTGAATGTCGGCATTTGTCCGCCTATCCTCAAGACCTAATATCAACAATGTCAGGTGACTGACCTTGGGGGTTTCATATTATATAACATCCAACCACTTCCTCTTGCCTGGAATGCCCCATCTTGTCCCAAATGACAGGGGATACTGACGGTCATCGTTCAGTCTCATAGATCCATACTTATAGACATAACTTATGATCTATTTAAACCTCACTCAGACAGTCCAGTCTCATCCAGTCTTAACCTTGGCTTACAAGGGACTAGTATCTTTTCCCTTCCCTGGCTATTAAATCTCGTAAATGTATACAAATAGTTGCATGTGTGACCGCCGCAACAGATGAGTGCACTCAATGTGTGCAATACTCTAAAAGGACATAGATAACAATTATCCAAATCTGTACCCAAACAAAGGGGGTCTGGATTGAAAGCATCAATCTCAATTACCTGATTTATTGTACTAGGCTTAAGGACCATGGGTAGGAATGATGGGTTTGCCCACAGAATCAACCCTGTATGTTCCACATTCTATCTCAAGCTGTCTTCACTGACTGATAAAATGTGCTAACACAGCAAGTTGAGTTGATGCCAAAGAGCTCCATTTTGGTCTCATCTGACCAAAACACTTTCAGCCAGTTGTCCCTTTCCCTTTATCCCATTTTCCCATGCCTACCTGTTCTTTCAGAGATCCAGTCCTCATCCTTCATCCTCCTTTTCATGGTGATTCTCCTCATTCCTGTAGCCTGCGTTTGTCTCTGCTATTGGGCCGTTACAAAATACTTCGCCGTGACATGGAGACAGCGGACACGGCGGAGTTAATATGCCTCGTCGCGGACCATGACCATGGCGTACCAGGAGGAAATCGCCGCGCTACGCCATGAACTCTCCCGAGCTAATGCTTCCGCATCTGCGTCCGTACTCGCCACGTCCCCAGGCCGGACGTCACCAGCATTCGCTCCCAGGTATGTTCATTCAGCACCAACTGCGCATAGCCTGCCACTACCCACACTGGAGAGATATGCTAGGGAGCCTGAACAATGCAAGGGCTTCATTCTTCGGCTCACGTTGTTTTTTGAGAGTCACCCGAAGATGCCGGAGGTCCGTAAGTTGACCCACTTTATGGAATTACTCATCGGTCCAGCTCTGGCATGGGCCACGGCAGAGTGGGGCCGAGGAGGCGGAGTCAGACCATCCTTGCAGGAGTTTCTCACTCGTTTCCAGCGTGCTTTTGATCACTCTCCGGATGGCTGGGAGACTGGAGAGCAGCTTTTGCAGCTCCAACAAGGCTCTCGTAGCGCCAGAGAGTTCGCATTGGAGTTTCACATGATAGCTGTCCGAAGTGGCTGGAACAAACCTGCCCTCAAGACTGCTTTCCGCTGTGGTCTCAATCCCGAACTCTTACAGGAGTTGGCCTGTCAGGGTGAACAGGCCTCGTTTGACGACCTGGTGGATCTTGCCATCAGGCTGGATCGTCTGCGGTTGACTAATCAGCCCATGCCATGCGTCCCACTTCCAGCTGGAGCAGACGGGGGGAGCGAGTCCATGCAACTGGGAGGGGCTCGGACCCTTGAGGAGGAGAAACCCTGGCGCCCTTACCGTATCCACCAGACATCCCATAATCCTTCGCCTCCCATGGCTGGAACAGCATAACCCACTCATCTCTTGGGCGGAGAGGCAGATAACCCAATGGTCCCCTTAGTGCCAGCACAGTTGTTTAAAGGGGCCCACGGTCCCCTTGGCCACCATGATGGTGGAGAGTCCCCGGCTTACATTCCGAGTGAGATCCCCCTGGACTACTCTGATCTCAATTAGGTTTTCAGCAAGGAGAGTGCCGGTAGTCTCCCACCTCACCGACCATACGACTGTGCTATCGACTTACTTCTGGGGGTGAGTCTACCGTGAGGTCATGTTTCCCCTCTTTCCCAGGCTGAGCAGCAGGCCATGGAGGACTATATTTGAGAGGCTCAGCAGGGATACATACGACCGTCCACATCCCCTGTGTTGGCCGGGTTTTTCTTTGTCGAGAAGAAGGGCGGTGGTCTCCGCCCGTGTAGTGATTATCGAGCTCTCAACCAGATAACCGTCAAGTACCGTTATCCACTGCCTCTTGTCCCCTCAGCCCAGGAACAATTACGGTCCGCCGTCATAGTCACAAAACTGGACCTTCGCAGTGCATGCAACTTAATTCGCATCCGAGATGATGATGAGTGGAAGACGGCCTTCAGTACTTCTGGGCTCGCTAACGCCCCTTCGGTATTTCAGAATCTCATCAATGACATGGTAAGGGACATGCTAGGAAGATACGTGATAGCATATATTGATGACATCCTAATCTACTTGACCTCCCTAGAGGAACATGTCCGACATGTCCGGAGCATACTGCAACGCCTTCTGCAGAACCGCCTATTCATCAATAATAATGTTATGTTTGATTATTTGCATGTTTTTTTGTTTGTTTATTTATAGGTTTAGATATCTAGCTTCTTCAGTGAAATCAGTGAAAAGCTAGTAGTTAGCATCTTAGATGGCAAACCCTAATAATTTTGTCGAACTGATTTTGAAAAGGTTTTAATGCTCTTGCTTGTGAGGAGAGACTGAGAGTTAAATAGGAGGCCAGAATAACAGATGGAACAGAAATAACTTCTTCTATATTAAAAACCACCAGTCACCATTGATCTCCACAGCAAAGTGGATGGAGGAAAATACAGAACAATCCTAAAAGAAAACCTCTTCCAGTCCGACATCAGAATAACTTGTTTAAATTTTTGTTTGTTTGTTTGTTTGTTTGTTTGTTTATATTTGGAAACAAAAATCTAATGAACACAATGTACACATCACTTCCTGTTCATCACAAGAACACAGTTGTATACCTGCATAGAAATATCTTTTGTAATAATTTTGAAACTGTATAAATTAAACTTTAATGTTTAAATGAACTTGTGCATCATTACAAATAGTTTAGCCAGGATGCAAGTTCATCTATCAAAATGCTTTACAATGTTACTACAATTAAGAAAAATAGCTACATTTCTGTGCAAGTTTTACATTTAATAAAAGCCATCCAGACATTTGAAATCATAATGTAAGAAATTTATTTGTTTTGCTGGTACATCATCCGATTTAGACTAGAGATTAAACTGCAACACATATTGTGTATCTCCCTTAATTATTTCAAAAGATGGAATGTGAAAAAAAATGCTCATGAAATTCTTTAGTAAACCAGATGATAAATACTTTACTGTGACAAATGGGGATTAAACAAAAAACAAATCAGGCTGAGCACCGAGGGATTTATGAGGTTCACAGAGAGTCAATGTAGACACTGTAAATAAAGACTTAAAAATAACATTGAAGAGGAGCGTTTCATTAAAATGTGCCTTTGAAATGGATGACTTTCAAGAGGAAGTGCACTGATTACTAGAAGATTCATAACACCAGTGACAGGTGGCCTGCAAACGTACTGGAAATGAGGTCAGACTGAAAATTTATGTTGAATTCTGTATTTCTTGTCTCAGTATTCTCTTCTTATGAAAGTTTATGAGTGAAATATGATCTGTCACCTTCTACCAAAAATTCTACCAAAAGTTCTTCCTCTGACTAAATGAATGAGTTCATGTCGGCAGGTTTCAGAATGAACGTGCATGATGCAGAGATAAGCATGTTAATTTCAGTTGATTATTATTATTATTATTATTATTATTATTATTATTAAAAGTGTGTACTAGAGATGTGTACACCCATACTCTTACAAAGGCATCTGGTTTCTTCATTATAAATGCCACATTAAAAAACAGGGCACAATAAATATTCATATTGTCTGTGCAGTGTTTATACTCCAATTCAATACAACCCCAAGTTCTAGGCCAAATGAAATCTCTGATATTTTTTTTTCACTTTTATCACATACATAGCTACTGTACGTAGTTAGTAATCCTATATTATTTTCACATATATGAAAGTTACAATCATGTTATACAGACATAAGTGTGTGATTTGGTAAATGGAAGAAGTGTAAAATATATGCACACAAAATCTTTTCTGAATTGCAATTTATAAGTGTAAATTATATAGAAATACTGGACATATTAAAATATTGAAACAGAATTCTAATGACATCACACTACATTAACAAAAAAAAAACCTTTGAAAACATCTACAGTGCTGTGGAAAAAGTATTTCTTCTGTTTTTGTGTGCATCTCACATTAAATTGTTTCAGAAATTAAAACAAAATCTAAGATAAAACAAAGGCAACCTCTATAAACACAAAATACTGTTTTTAAATGATAATGCTATTTATTGAAGCAAAAAAGTTATTCAGCTGGGCCTGTGTGAAAATGTATTTGCCCTCATAATTACTAATTCCCCGAATCTATGAAACTGCATTCATAATGGGATTCAGCAAAACTAGACACAACCAGGCCTGATTACTGCAAACCCTGTTCAATCACATCAACACTTACTGTAAATAAAAGTTTTCCAACATCATGAAGGTGGTTAAAAGGCCTTACCCAGTAACACACTATTCCAAAGTTGAAAGAAATTTGAGAAATTATAAGAAAGAAGGTGATTGGATTACATCAATCTGGGGAGGGTTACAGAGCTATTTCGATGGCTCTGGGACTCCAAAGAACCACAGAGAGCCGTTATCTCCAAATGGAAAAGCTCAGCACAGTAGTGAACCTTCTGGGCAAAAATGGCATACATGGAAGAGTGATGAGGTGAAAACCTCTCCTAACACAGAAGAAAATTAAGACTCATCTAAATTTTAACAAAACACACCTTGATGATCCTCAAAAACATTTGGGAGAATGGTCTGTGGACTGATGAGTTGAAAGTGGAACTGTTTGGAAGACAGGGGTCCTGTTACATCTGGTGTAAACCAAACACAGAAACAAAAAGAACATCATAGCTGCAGTCAAGCATGGTGGAGGAAGTGTGATGATGTGAGGATGCTTTGCTGCTTCGGGCCTGGGACAACTGAATAATGAGGGAATCATGAATTCTGCTCTCTACCAGGAAATCCTAACGGAGATTGTTTTATCTTCAGTTTGTAAGTTGAAACTCAAGCACAACTGAATTATACAGCAAAACAATGAACCAAAGCTTAAGAGTAAATCCTAGTCCCAGGAGTAAATGAAAGACTGATCTCCAGTTATCAGAAGTGTTTGGTTGCATTTATTGCTGCTAAAGGTGGCACAACCAGATTTTATGGTTGGATAACTTTTTTTGCTTCAATAAAATTTAAT
>JAOUWY010000027.1:2792260-2803971 GCA_025728095.1 Prietella phreatophila
AGCAACACAGAACTAAAAGTAAATAGAAGTAAAGTAAATAAATGTAGAATGGTAAAATAGGCTAAAGAAAGCATGACAGAGACATAAAGCCGAGATTCCTGAGATGAGTGGAAATCTAACAAACATCCTAATACAGATTACATCAGACAAAACATGGACAAATTTCAAATACAAAGATGCCTATCTGTATGTCTGGGCCGTTCTTGCAAATATTGGCACTCAAAACTATACTTCATCAAAACACACTGGCTTTGAATGTCTCCTATGATCTCTATTCGTGATTTTTTTATTCACTGTCAGTCCAACATAACCTGATCATTATATAATATAAAACAGCAGCAGAACGTGATAGAGAATATATACAGAGATTCCCACCTCTGCCATGTGTGCACAGAGTGTGCATGTTCTCCCCGTACTTTGGGGGTTTCCTCCTGGTACTCTGGTTTCCTACTCCAGTCCAAAGACACGCATTGTAGGCTAATTGCCATCTCTAAATTGTCTGTGGTGTGTGAATGGGTGTGCGATTGTTCCCTTGTGTGGGTTGGCAGCCCATCCAGGGTGTCCCCTGCCTTGTGCTACTGGGTCTACTGGGATACGTTCCAGGTTCCCTATGATGCTGTGGAAGATAAGCAGTACAGAAAATGGATGGATGGATAACCAAGTGAACAGGCCATGCTGTTCGTCACAATGAATCACAATTCCAGTGACTCACAGCATACCATACATGACCCTTTCAAAACCAGTCATTCATGTGACTAAAGAGTTGAGTTTTTATATAGTTTCTTTATGATAAATAAAGGAAACAAGTTACTACAGTAATGTAATCACTTCTAGTCTACCAACAAAGCAATATGAAGAGTTTGTAGGGGTTGGTATGTTCGTGGATAAAATGAGGAGAGAGAGAGACTGGCAGCAAAAGCACAGTCTAGATAACAAAACCCGTATCCAGGCAACTACTACCTGCTACAAGTGAGAGGGTTCATAATAAGCATAGACAATAAACTTCATTGTGAATGAAAGTGATTTTTTTAATGTGTTTGTTTGTCTAATGTGCGTAGGAGGACACAATGAATCAGACATTAATCGCTACTGTGTTGTTGTTACGAAACACAACTTATAGACTTTAAACACAGATCACGATTGACCGTGCCATTGTGATCAGTGTCAATCACAAATCACATAACAAAACATCGCTAAAAATACATGTTTATTTAAATGGAGGAAGAAGTGCAATTTCAAAACGATGTTCAGTGGTAAATCATGATTAATCCACACAAGTCCTAATTACGTTTTTTTTTTTTGTAAGGTGATAAGGAAAGAAAAGTGGGAAACCATCAAACACATAAAGAGCTACAAAAGAGAGCTGGTAGTTAAAGACTGAAGATCAAATCAGTCAGTTTACAAACAATGTTATCTCACATCTATAAACCTAATCATATTAGGCTCTTTGGACAATAAAATATGCTCCACTACTGTTGTTTCCCCCTCTAAAGCTGCGGCTTTACTGATAATAAGCAAGTACTATATATTATGTCAGAGGGTTTTTTTTGGACAATCCCTGTAAGCCTTGTCAAGAGATTAGACATAATATTTATACTGATTTTAAAAAAGAACAGAAGAAAGAATGGGCCCTCCAGTCATACAAACAAAACTGAATGTACTACAAGACCAGTACTGCAGTTTGGGTGTTGTTGTAGACAGGAGGCAGATGCAGGTGCAGGTCAAAGTCTTTATTAATCATGAAACTCAAAACCAAAGTAAATGCGGTCTTCACCGGCAAACGAGAAACGTGGCATATAACAATATCCTTCAAGGCATGGAGACAAACGATACGACCGATACAAATACTATAACCAATAATACTGAGCGACGTGCTCAGTAACCAAGGCGTTTTTATCCTAAACATAATCAAACACAAAACATCAACACCTGTGGCAAGTTAAAGTCACTAAAGCTAATGCTCACTCTAGAAGCGAGTAAACCACAACAATGTCATGTGACTCTTCTGGAGCCAAGCCACAGTGACATCTGCTGGCGGTATCGTAACAGTTGCTATGTAATTATTAAAAATTAAATATCCTTAGCAATGCTCCATACTACACAGTTTGTATCTGACCTTTTTAAAAAGCATTATTTTAACTTGATTTCATGCAAAAGCGTTTACGAAAAGTTGAGGAACCGTCACCAAATCCCCCCAAGTAGCCCAGCTAAGACATTTTCAACAAAACCATTTAACATCAAAAATATAATAAGCTTTATTAGGAATAAGGAAGCAGAATGAGCTACAGTATACATCCAAAATGTATGCAGACACCCAACCCATGCAACCATATGTGTTTGTTGAACCTCCAATTCCAAAACCATTGGTATTAATATGGAGTTGGTCCTACCTTTCCTATTATAATAAGCTTCACTCTTCTGGGATGGCTTTCCACTGGGGACTTATGATCATTCAGCTACAAGAGTATTAGTGAGATGAGGTACTGAGGAGGTCTGGGGTGCAGTCAGTGTTTCAGGTCATCCCAAAGGGGTTCAGTGGGGTTGAGGTCAGGGCTCTGTGCAGGACACTTGAGCTCTTCCACTCCAAACTTGGCAAACCATGTCTTCATGGAGATAGTTTTGCACACAGGGGCATTGTCATGGTGGAACAGGTTTGGTTCTCTTAGTTCCAGTGAAGGGAAATTCTAACGCTACATCTATAACATTCTATACAACTGTGTGCTTCCAACATTGTGTCAAAAGTTTGGGGAAGAACCACACAGGTGCCCACATACTTTTGGCCGTATAGCTTAGTTAAAAAACAAAAACAAATCAGGTCTATAAACAAATCCAATGAAAGTAAAACCAGCACATCAATAGATATGATGCAATATTGTATGTGGTCCATAAATAACAGCATTTTGTTATGAATGTGTGTTCCTTGCCCTGGTTTGTTACCTAGAGTCTCATTCTGGGACCAAAAGAGAGATTCAACTTTATTGGCATTTTGTACACATACAGAGACAATTAAATGAAGATGAAAACCTACCAGATATACTTATATACCTTAGATTTACTACTCACTTTGGCAATCGTTGGTCAAACTTGCAAGTTTAAAAATTAAAAAAAAGGTCATTAGTTGATTGTGTATGATTCTACAGCTCTATAAAAACATCAGATTTTCAAGATTTTACTTTCCCAAGTCTCAGTGGTCCTATTTTCCCATCAGACAACATTCCTCCTAAATTATTTTCCCGGACACAAAACACAAGAGAACATTGACCAATAAGTGTTGATACTGTGTGGGTAAAGAAAAATCTAAAAGGCACTTTTTTTTTCTTTTTTGGATTTCAAGGGTGTTAAATTTCAGTTTTGCAGGGTGTCATGTTTACATTCATCAGTGTTCTGTTACAATTCCCAGTATACAATTATCAGGGAATTTTCACCACAAACAAGCATTTATTAGTAGTATAAAGTCTTTGAGTCTAAAATACGATGTGAAATTTGAAAGTTGAAGAATGTCTGTGGAGTGCGATGTAGCTAATGTATTTGATGTGGTTACTGTTTCCTAAGACTGTATAGCTTTGTTACTTCACCTTTCCTTCACACCTCTCTTGAAAATAGAAGTCAAAAGTGAAATGAGGTACTGTAGCTAGCTTTCACTTTTGTGTTTTAATATATATTTTTTTATGTATTCAGAGAAATCAACTTGAGCATTGCATTTGAGATACTTGGCTCAATTTTTTAAAATTATTGTTACATGTTTTTATTAGGTGTTAAATACAGAGAATTGTAATTTTGAGGTCTTATTGCTACTATCCGTGCCACAGCTCTTTTGTGTACCCTGGCTAAAACATGTTCAGCGACACTTGTAAAACTGAAAATGAAAAAATCCCTCACAGGATATATTTCTGTCATGGTTTCCATCAATTACTGATGTCAAGAAAGTTACAGTCTATGGTAGCAATCAAATATTCAGCTTCTCCCTGGTGGCAGTTTTGTGCAGTAAGGACAACAACAAAAAAGCCATTTCTAGGTGCTGAAATATTAAATAGCAATCCAAGTCCATAAGTATTTGGACAGTGGCATAATTTTCTGAATTTTGACTCTTTACACCACCACAATGGATTTGAAATGAACAATAAATAAAGATGTGATTGTAGTGTAGACTTTCAGCTTTACTCCAAGGGGTATATGCAAATGATTTGCAGTCAATGACTCTTTGAAGTCTGGAAACTATGGACATCACCAAATGCTGAGTTTCCTCCGTTCAGATGCTTTGCCAGGCCTTTACTGCATCCGCCTTCACTTACTGCTTGTTTGTTGGTCTTTCTGCCTTCACTTTTGTCTTCAGTAAATGAAATGCTTTTTCAGCTGGATTGAGGTCAACGTACATTTAAGAACATTTAATATATTTGCCTTATGAATCTATTGGGTTGCTTTTGCAGTACGTTTTGGGTCATTATCCATCTGTAATGTGAAGTGCCGTAATATCACCGTATGACCTTTTATCTCCATAATTTGTCATGAAACAACAAGGAAACAGGCCACACCTGGCAATGAAACTGCTTATCAGCTGATTGGTCAGTAACTTTTGAGCCTGTGGAAATGGAGGAACTCTGGAAAAAATGACTGTAATTCCTAAATGGTTAATGCAATATTTTTGTTAAACCCCTTGAAGTAAAGTTGAAAGTCTACAATTCAATCACATCTTGATTGCTTCATTTTAAATCCATTGTGGTGGTTTACAGAGGCAAAATGATGAAAATTGCGCCAGTGTGCAGATACTTATGGACCAGACTGTATATTTGATGTATAGCGTTATGTCACATTTACGTTAATGCTAGATTGATATTTGTTTAAAATAAATAGTTTAGCTGATTTTTTTTATCAACTGGAATGTGTGTTGATAAAATCATGACTAGTGGTTTATAATGCACAGAGAGACAGTAATAAAACTCAGCTCCACTATCACTGGTGAGGGCATGTACACACAAGTATAAGCTGTAGTTAAATCTTTTATTTCCTGAGGGGTTTTTTGTTTGTTTGGTTTTGTTTATGTTGGTTTAGCTTTTGTTACACTGATGTGTAGGTTGGATCTCGCCAATTACAAGAAACTTACAAAATTATACACAAACATATATATATATATATTGTGCAACACAGTTTTAATGTTTACATTTAGATTTTACTCATAGTCTCTGTGGTGAATTTACCACTAACTATAAAAGGGAGAGCTTAAGTAACCTCTGAATCTTAACATCAGGTCTATCAATGGGGAAACTACATTTAGCCATCTGCTTACATCAACTTCCATTTTAGCCCAATTACAGAACGTGGTGTAACTTAATTCCTGCTTAGCCCTCCTCTTGAGCGAAACTACACCTAGTTAGAATTTTTATAATAATTTTTTTTTAAATCATTTAACTGCACATTTGAGATCATCATCATGATCTGCATTGAGTACTTCATCTAATGAACACATTTTTATAATACTCATTTCTTACATGTGGTCACAGAAAAGGCAACAACAATATATATGGAAAAATACAGCAAAGTTAATCTGATCTCACCGAACTTCACTGGCAAAACCCATGACCCTAAACGGTTAATAAGATCCCACTAATAAAGCTAATTTTAACCTATTTTATTAAACCTGATGTGACCTGATTATTAAACCTGCTTCTGCATGTTGCAGTTCCATGCTCGGGTGATCAGTTTTTGACGAGCTAGGGGGAAGAAACAGTGGTGAGCAAAGAAACCATAATCATATCTGATGATGCTGCTTTCCATGAGCACCACACACAAAATACACCATGCAATGTTCATGACTTAAAATAAACAATGTACAAACACAAGCAGCACTCATTGCCACTGACAAGCATGACTCATTACCACTGACTGGGGAGACCACTAACTTGGTGCCAGATTCTGAGTATTTCAGAAACTGATGATCTCCTAAGAGTTTCATGAGTGTTTCACACAAACTGGCATGAAAAATTATAAACGTCTACTGAGTGGCAATTCTTTAAAGGAATAATGCCTTGTTGATAAGAGAGGACTGGGAAGAATATCCAGACTGGTTGAAGCTGACAGGAAAAATATAGTAACTCAAATAAGTGCTCTTTATAACCATGGTGAGCAGAAATGCAACTCAGAATGCACAACATGTCAACCCTTGAGGTGGGATTGGGGTCTACAACAGGAGAAGAACACACTGTGGTCCACTCCCCTCAGCCAAGCACAGGAATCTGACCTATCATGAGCACAGACTCAGATTACATTTTACAAATACTAACATTTTGGAGATTTTGGCGCCATAGTATTTGATTATTTATGACTTTTTGGACAGAATAGACAGCACTGCATACAGCTGCCCATTGGTCAGTTGCCTGATGTTAAACTGGAGATTTAAAACAGAACAGTGGTCAGTATGGAAAGCCAAGTAGCTTCCTCATAAGGGCAGGTCAGGTTAGCCGAACTCAACAAACTACTGTCCGTTTGTGGGGTTGCGATTGATAAAAAGGGGGCAACACTATAGGTCTATATGACTACCGGGCACTGACTGAGAGCCATGTTATGGACCAGGCTCTACCACAAAGACCTCAATTCGCTTTTAAGAGCCTTTCAGGTTGGGGAAATCGAATATAATTGGATGACAACAACAGGGTGGCCTGTGCACTGCTCTGAGCTCCAGTGACATTAGATATTAGAGAAAATCCAATTTAGTGCAAACAGCCAGAGCGAGAGAGAGACAGACAGAGAGAGAGAGAGAGAGAGAGAGAGAGAGAGAGAGAGAGAGAGAGAGAGAGAGCGAGAGAGAGAGAGACCAGTCCTAGCTAGCCTAAGGGCCATGAATGTTGAATGCTCATCCCCATCCGACAAAACAAGCAGTCTTTTTTGCAGTGATGTTGATTGTGCTTAACTTCATTGTAGAGATGGTGAGGGTAAATGTGTATTTCGATGTAAGACATAACCAGCAGCATAAAGCATGTCATGTTCACATTTACACACTGGAAGACAATGTGTATATATTCCTAGTAATTAGAGTTCTTTAAGGGTTCTTCCAAAGTTTCCAAGGGATTGGACAGTCAAACATTCATAGTTTACTACAGATATTTCTATAAGTGTTCATCACTTTCTATGCTTGTAATCCAGTGCGATATGTTTGACATAGAATCTATAAGGGTTCCTCCACAGGAGGGCTATACACTCTAATCCAAAAAGGGCTGGTGTGGGTGCAGGTTTTCATTCTAACCAAGTAGAAACCACACCTCAGTCTTTTGAAAGCCATGATGAACAGATTAAACAGGTGGAATCAGGTGTGGCTCCTGCTTGATTCGAATGAAAACCTGCACCCACACCAGCCTTTTGCGGACAAGGTTTGACACCCCTGTTCCAGAGGGACAACCAACAACCCTGAAAGTCTGTAGATTTGATATTTTCCCTAAGAGTGTAAAAACTGTAAATAATTTAACTTAACTATGTCTACTTTCAGCCACATATACTAACTTGTGCCTTTCTGTTGATTCCTGCAGATATTACTGCATTTTGAACAGAACATTGAGCTCACGTGAACACATATGTTAGTTACACAAGTGAACAAAGCCCTCTGGCAAACTGGTGCACGTAAAGTTGGTCCAGCTGGCATTAGTACACAGTTCACTAAAAAACATGACACAAAACAGTGGGACATACAATATGAAACCATTGAGGGTTGTTTTTTTTTTCATTATGTTTATGTTTATATTTTATCTGTAAAATAAATTGTATGCTGCGTAGTTCAACTTTATTTGATGAATTACACGTTTAAAAAAAATCCTAAAGTAAAATTTATTTTCACTGAGTATTTTGTTATTATACTACACTGTATCACATAGCTGACTGTCAATTTTTTGAAGATAACAGCAAAAAAAAATAAGAGGATTTTTCCGTTTTATTCAGTTGTCACAGCTCCGTCAGATCAGAACTCCAGATCCCAGAATGCAGCAAACACCTCGCACGCACGCATGCGCTCAACATCCCCGGAGTTCTGATCTGAAACACCTGTTGCCAATCACGCGCACACACACACACAGACACACACACCCTGCAAGTATTTAAGGAATCACTCGCCTCGGATTCATTGCGAAGTTTACGCCTAGCGAACTTGTTTCTCTGCGATGCCAAGCCGTTCTATTGGAATCTGCGTCCAAAGTTATCTCGACCTTTGCTTACGGTTTACCGACTACGTCCCTGTCTAGTCCAGTTTGTCCTGTTTGTTCGATTGCCTGACCCTTGCCTGTTTTCCGACCTACGTTGTTTGAAGATACACAGTTCTGCGTTGTTTACCTGCCGTCCGCTCCCGCATTTGTGCCGCTTTGAAACTGGTGACATCAGTGTATTTACAGCTTTGTTTAAGTGATATTAATGTTCTTCAAAGCAACATATACTGAAATACAGAGCTTTTAAGCTGAAACGGAAAATCCCAATAAGAAATAAGCTAAATTCAGATAACGATTATTAAAAGTTAAAATTGTTGCTCAAGGCAACGTTGACTTTACGCCAATCAAGGAGTTGTGATGAAGAACTTATGTAAATTTCTTGTACATATTGTAGAAGTATAGAAGTTGGAGGCAAAAATCTGAACATTGACAGCAGAAAGCAAAATCGACATGATGAACACAGAATCTGGAGAATGAAGCAGGTACAGACCTGCACAGATAAATGGAAAAGGTGTGCAGCAGAAAAACCTACAGCAGCAACCCACGCCTGTAATTAAGCTGCTCTTTGGAAAGGTTTCATTAGGTCAAAAATCTATCCCAAAATAAATTAATAATTTTTCTGTTTTGAAGCACGCTTCAGCAAAATGCCTTGGTCATATTGTTCATGGAAATGAAGTATTCCTTTATTGCATAATTGTTCAAATTTCTATCTAGAACACTAATGATTTAAAAACTATTTTCCCCATAATTTTACCACAGAGTATAGAAACAATAATACATTTTCTTGCCATTACCCTGTAATATGCTATTTACATACATACTACCATCCAGGAATATGTGACTGTACTTTATTTAACCCTAGCTACATTTTCTAATAATCTGCCATGATATAAGAACAGGAAGTAACCAGAAATCTTATCAGAAGCAAAACCTTCCCAGACCATAGACTTTTAAGGCACACAGCTCATTTTGTATCAGACCACCCAGTAGTTTTTGTAGTCGATTTCTTGTTACACAGGTATGTCCTGTTAGATTGATTGTTTAAACTATAAATAGCTTTGAACATCTACTCTTGGTTTTAGCCTTCAGTTTCACCTGTGAAGACTGCATTTGCTGTTAAAAAGGATAAACCAACATGAAGTCCAGAGAGCTGTCTATGGGAGAAAAGCAATCCATTTTGAAACTGAGAAAAGATGGAAAATCTGTCAGACGCAATGCACAAAACACTGGGCATAGCCAATATAACAATTTGGAATGTCCTGAAAAAGAAAGAAACCACTGGATGTCTAAGCAACAAACACCGATTGGGTTGGCCATGGAAAACAACAGCTGATGACATGAGCTGTGAAAAAAAAAACCCAAAACAACAGTCTGTGACATCACTAAGAACCTTCACAGGGCAGGGGTGAAGGTATCACAATCCAGCATTCAAAGAAGACTTTGAGAGCAGAAATATAGAGGTCATACCACAAAATTCAAACTAGTAATCCGCAGTAAGAATCAGAAAGCCAGACTGGAATTCACAAAGAAATACACAGATGAGCCTCAAAAGTGCTGGAACCAAGATGAACCTCTATCAAAGTCATGGAAAGGCCAAAGTGTAGAGAAAGAAAGGATCTGCTCTTGATCCAGAACATACAAGCTCATCTGTGAAACCTGGTTCCACTAGTTTCCCAGGAGAATGTAATTCACAGTATTGGATCAGTTCATCCTTAGATTATGTACAAACTTGTCATGAGGGTTGATTAATTCAGATCACAGCCATCTTTCACATCAATATTTGGACTTTTCTAATAAAATTTGTATGAAGAGGTCAGAGATCGTGTTGGATGTGTTTAGTTTCAGACGGTTGAAAAAGACATTAAGCTCGTTTCAATTTTATGGGTACTAATTACAAACAGCACTGCAGTGCATTCCCCCAGGCATGAATGAAATGACTGCCAGATCAAACATTTACTGTTTAATATTGCATGCAGACATTAAAAATTTATATAAATATAAAAAAGTGCTATGAGGGAATACTAGTATGACTTTATACTGTGATGAGGCAATATTAAACACTGGTGCAGTAAACATTACATTACATAAAGGTGCATGAGATTTTAAACACATGTCTAGTTAAAGGAGAGAAAATATTATTTATTACATGAGTAATAGTATTGTAGGATGTCAAATAACCAAATAGTTTAACATTTGCACTGCATTCAATTTGCCACATAATGTGGGCCTCTTTGAAAATCCAGAGTAGAACCGGATAACATATAATGTTCCCCAAAAGAAAAAAACAAACATGATATCAGTTAGTAGAGCTTTCATATCATGAATTTTTTAACAGATTCCACCCCTAGTGCCTTTCATAGCAGGGATCACTTTGGTTTGAATGAACATCCCGCTTCCAAACAGTCCATTTCTACCTATCTATGAGCTGTGTTTTAGTCAATACAAATCGACCCAGAGCGGTAACCCATATTACAGCTCTGAATTATTCAATACAGGGGTTAGTCTGGGTAAGAACAGAGGGCAAGATGTGTCTTGGCATCTACATCCTGAAACACGCATGATTACGTGCATGTGGCTTATAAAGCAAAACTAAACAGAAATAATACATCATATCATTGTTGATATACAACTGCTCAAAAACAGAGGATATTGCAGGTGATGCAGACAGATACCTCTTTGTTAAAAAAATCTCTACAATATCTGTTTCTTCTCAGTAATATCTCCCGTCCTCTGTTCTCATCCTTGTATATTTTGCCTTGGACTTTTATTAACCCCTCTTGCTCTTCACTTCTCAAACCATTACATACCAGAACAAGAACACTGAACGATGTACAATAATCCTCCCTTCATTTCCTGCTTTTGTGAGATAGAGAGTCCCCCTACATAAACACACAAACAAACACAAACACCCAGACACAAACATGCACGCATATACATACGCCTACACACCAAGCAGCATATGTGCACAGGAAAAAGCAGTGAGCAGGCATGCACGCACACTCACACACACACACAATGTTAGCTGTTAAAAATACAGATATTTTTACATATCTAAAATATTATTCATGTTCTATTTTTAACATATATCCACTATCATAAAGCTTTTCTCTACAAGACAGATACAGGGACACGATGACAGTGATGGGCAAAAAATAGCTTGCCTTAAACAGATGTCTGCTACTCTGGAAATATTTGCAAATGAACTGAAATATGCATGAGATTATTTGCTTAATTGATCCTTGTAAATATATGACACATTTGGTTCGGGCAAAATCTTCCATTGCAGCCAGTTAGTGTAGCAGAATCTAGGTTTTGAATGTTTAATGAGAGTTCCGGTGAAAGACCTTAAAACCCTAAAACCCAAACCCACCCACACAGTCTCTAAATACACTCCATGACTCAGATCTGAGTCTGGTGTCTAAGCGCTCAATGCTTTATGATACACAACCTGTGGGGAGAGAAGGAGAGACATAAAGACTTGTGTGGTTTTAGTGCCAAGCACAATTCTGATTTACAGTAAATATTCAG
>JAOUWY010000027.1:2899662-2910688 GCA_025728095.1 Prietella phreatophila
ATATAAAACAACTTGGTCATGGGTGGATTTTCAGGCAGGACAATGGTCCAAATCTACACAAAAACGTTTCAGTGACCACTGAATAAAAATTTTTGACATGCCCCTTGATCGAAAACCCCATTGATTGAACGTTCTGAGAGTCCATAAGAGAGGACCTAGGACCCTGGAGGATCTGGAGATATTCCATGCTCTGTATTCTCCAATCTCAGCAAGCATTGTAGAAGACTCCATGCTGTTACAGCAGCAAATGAAGGTTCCACAAAGTAGTAGCACATTTACTTCAGTTAAGGTTTAAATTTCTCTCATATTTTCAGGGTGACATTATGATATTATCAAAATGAACCACAGACATTTTTTCACCACCGAGGATGCCAATCATTTTGGAGCTGGCTGTATACTTAATGTTAGCACTTAAAATAAATGTTCGTGACTCAGTATGCTGTAAACTCTGACTGTGGTTCATTAACAAAGGAGCGTGTGTGTGTGTGTGTGTGTGTGTGTGTGTGTGTGTGTGTGTGTGTGTGTGTGTGTGTTAAATACTGGAACTCACAGTTTGGTGAGAGCTGGCAATTCAGAGAAGGAGAGCGTGTCCACAGAGCACAGCTTATTCCAGGCTAGGCCACTACAACAATAAATTGACAATTTGAAAAAGTTCCATTTATGGATGTTTATGTAGGATTCTTCCACTTGCTGATGATATGAGCTGTCGGCTTAATGGCATTTTGAATTCTGCGTTTTTCTTCTCTTTTATAATTATTCAGAAATATCGACACTTCAGTTACCACTTCAGCTCACATTTCACTTCGTGTATAACCCATACCCAAGGTCATATAGTAGTATAATTATAGAGAATAGTGCATGCATTCTGTATTCCTTTCTTCAAGACATAATCATTCCACCGCAACAACTCTAACCTTCTTAAATCTGCATTTAGCCAAAAATAATTTCACTTAGTGAGGTCTTGATCAAGGGTCAAGCTTGAACATAAAATGATCTCAAAAATTAATTAAAACCCATACTGCTCTACAAAACATACACCATTTCAGTTAAAACCATTACTCATAGAATCATTCTGCTGACTGAGCTGCCATCTTTTGTTTAGACTGTTTAGACTCTTTGTGTGATCAACAAATACTCACAGGGACTTGAGTAAAGGCAAACCTCGAAACGTGTCTGCTCGCAGCTCATGGATCTGGTTATGATGGAGATCACTAGTCAGTAAAGACAAGCACGAGTTATTGTTACATTGTTATTTTATTGCTCGCCATATCAGCCGGGCGTAAAATGTCCAGTTTTATTCTGAACTCACATCTTTTGAATCTTTTTACATCCTTGGAGACTGGGCAGGGATTGGATTAGATTGTATGAAAGATCTCTAGAAAGAAAACACATCTGTGGGTTAATTTTGGGTTGTGGATACAGTATAATAACACCTTTTCTACAAATCTATATCATCACTTGCCTTGTAGATGGATATTTCGTCAAATCTAACAAATAACTAGACATATTCTGTACCGGGTAGTGGCCTATGAAGAGTAAATAAGAAGAAAGAGCACTCACAGTATCTGCAGGTTGGGAAGCTGCTCACACACTGTGGTTGGTAGAGATGTGATTCTTGCACCTGTGATAGCGCTGAAGACAGAGACAACCATTGCAATTGATTCCAAGGAAACTGCATTTAAATATCTTTCAATTACTGTAGATATTATGTGCAAGTCATGTCGTGAGGCAAAGTGGAGGCCAAATGGAGGCAAATAATTTGTGCTTTCATGGTTTTGTTAGAGAATCAGACAGATTATGTATATATGTACTGTGCAGTTGGTCCAGAAAGTATTCAGCCTCTTCAGTTTTTTCACGCTTTATTTTGTTATAGATTTAATAAAAATTGAGTAAAGTTATATTTTGGCCATCTGAAATCTTTCACTTAGATAAGCATGACCCTTTATTCAGTACTTTTCAGAAGCACCTTTGGCAGCAATTACAGCTACAAGTCCTTCTTGGGTAAATCTGGTCAAGCTCCAAACACCTGTATTTGGTCAATTTCTCCCATTCTTCCTGCTAGATCCTCTCAAGGTCAATCAGACTGGATAGGGATAGTCTGTGACCTGCCATCTTCAGGTGTCTAAACAGATGTTTTATGGGGTTTAAGTCTACGTTTTGTCTAGGACACTCGAGGACATGGGTCATTGTCATGCTGAAAGTTGAACCTTTGCCCTAGTCTGAGGTTGTGTTCACTCTGGAGCAGGTTTTCGTCAAGAACCTCATGATATTTGGCAATTCAGCCAATTCTGACCAGTTGCTGTGTCCCTGCTGAGAAGCATGCCTATGGCATGATGCTGCCACCACCATGCTTCACCATAGGGCTCGTATTAACCAGTTGATGAGCAGCACCTTTTTTCACCAGAAATTTCAATCTCATGATCTTGTTTCCTCATGCTCTCAGAGACCTTTAAGAGCATGCCATATGTCTTTTACTCAGAAATAGCTTGCCTCTCCCCATTCAGCAATAAAAGCATGATTTATACAGTATTTCTGAAATGGGTGTCCTTCCAGCAGATTTTCCCATCTCTGTGGAGGACTGCTGAAACATTCAAATACCTCTGAAGAAAGCACAATTTGCCCTCATGCATGAGCTCACAAAATGCACGAGTTTACAGATGTTCATGATTGGATAGTCAGATTCAAGCTCACAATCTCTAGATGATAGGACAACCGCTGTTTTGTTGTGCCACTCGGGAGCTCAAGTTTAATTCATTTAAAATGAAATCTTTAACACCAAAAACAAGTAATCTCAATACTTCCCAAACCCACTATATATGTTGCTTCATCTTCAGTAACCGCTTTATACTGGTCAGGGTTGCGGTGAATCCAGAGTCTATCCCAGGAATACTAGACGTGAGGCAGAAGTGGGCAATTTAGAGTAGCCAATCAATCTACCGGCATGTTTTGGAGAGTCCAAAAAGACACTGGAAGACCATGCAAAATATATACAGTATAAACAACCAGAGTAATGCTTCTAGCTAATGATGTGTAATTTAAATTGTATGTAGCAATACATAAGCATGCAGGGGGAAAAATACATTTGTGTCAGTATTGATAAATAAGTCAACTGGACACATTGTGCATAATAACTGAATATTATTATATATTTCCAGTGTTCCAGTATTTTCCAGTGTATATATTTCCAGTAATTACAGTATTTTGTGGTAATGCAGAAAAGGTACTACAGTAAACTGTGTATTTGAGGACAAGGTTTCAGAAGAACTCGGGAACTCACAGCCTCTCCAGACTATGTGTTTCTGTGAGATCTGGGAACTGTGTGATATCTGCTGCTCCATTTAATGACCTAAACACAACAGGGGGGAAAAAAGTGTATGTAACACTCTCATTGCGGTTGAAGTTGGTGCTGTAATTTAATCATGAAGACAATAAAATGTGATGGTTCATTGATCCAAATTGTAGCTTGGCTCACAGTGTTCTGAGCTCTGGCAAGTGCTGGAAAGCAGACTGACCAACAAATTGAATGGGGTTGTCATAGAAGAATCTGCCAGAAAAAAAAAACCTAAAATATTAATAATCTGTGCCTTGATTCTTCTTTCAAAAGCAATAAAAAAGGAGAAGAAACAAATAAACTCTCAATAAAAGTGAAGAAACCAGAAACAAGCATTTGGTGTATACTGTATAGTTTAATGAATGATAGAAAAATTTGGATGGCAATTAATGGTTAATACTTCTTGAGTGAATGCTAGAATTATGAAAGTTCTCTATATTATCAGAAAATAAGTGCACTTATAGAGTTTCCAGAAATGTTACACGATTGTAAAAGTAGCCCCTTGAGATATACGTAAAACATCTGTGCACGCTAGGCTTTAAGTACTCCATGTGTGTATCTGAACACATGTACCCCATGCATGTCTTTTTTATTATTATTATTAAATTTAAATACCATAAAAATAGCTAATAAAAAATAAATAAATAAATAACAACGCATATTTATCACAGGTACACAAGTTTTGATTTACATCATCATATTCTCGCTGATCTATCAAAACATAATACCCAAGATTATATTCATGGCTAATATTATCTCAGTTAACAAGCAGGACCATTGGCTTAGCACAGAGATTCTGCTGCCAAAAGTTTACAAAGTACAAATCATCCATACATCTCAGAGCTTATTCCATTGAAAGTACTGAACAGGTCATTAGTGATTTGTGTTCAACATAATCAGGATTAAGAGGAGTTTAGAACCATTTAAAAAAATTACTTCGTGTTTGTTCAGGATGTTAAATGCTAACTGCACTTAATAATAGATTGATCATATTGGTTTTGATCATAAAAAAAAACACATACAGATAGAGACCTACATTGTTGAGAGAGAGGGGTTTCCAATGAAGGCATGCTCAGGGATGGACTTGATGTTGTTGTTGTGAAAGCTCCTGCAAAGAAAAAAATGTAGACAATGAACTGGTGAAAATATAAATAAAGGTATGGATAACTATGGGGAAAGAGGCACTGTGTATACGTACAACTCCTTTAAAGCCCTCAAGGTTCTGATAGCGACAGGGAACTCCTCCAAACTGTTATAGTTCAAATCCCTGTTAATACAAGACGGATTTGGATCACTGTATTTCAAGGAAAGTTAATTTGTCCTTCTGTTCACATTAATACATGTAAGAGGCTGAGTTAAAAAAAAAGTAAAAAAGTATTAGTACTTCTTGTAATTTATTACTTATTACTAAAGATGAGATATATTTATTAGATTTTCTCATCTTTACTATTGTAATGCACTTCTCACAGTATTTTCAACTAAACTGGATAACTGGAGATTGAACAAAGATCAGGTGATGTTTTTCCAGTCTTCACCTGTCCAGTTTCACTGAGTCTGTGCCCATGATAGCCTCAGACTTTTGCTCTTGGCTGACAGGAGTGTAACCCATGCCTGTGATTAAGCCAAATCAAAGCCATGCTGATATTCACTAGAACCGCATGGTTGTGAATGTGATATTGCTTTTATACACCAGTTCTATAAGCAAGAAATAAATACAGACTAACTGACAGTCTGGACGCAATATGGTGAAATGTTTTGTTTATTTTTGCTCCATCAACAAAATTAGTTCCTGAAAAAGCCACAGCTGGATAGCGTGTTGCCATGCCGATGCACACATTCTAACTCACAGCCTGTAGTAAGTGTAGTAAAGGTTTTAATGTAAGGAAATTGTCACGTCTCGAGATGTAACAAAGATAGGGACGGTTGCAAATGCAGTTTTACAGGTTTATTGAAGAGAGACCTAGGCAGGCAAATCCAAATCGAAATCCAGAAACATGCAAAGGTCAGGCGATTGGCAAACAGGCATAGCAGGAATCAATGTCGCGGTCACAGAAAACAGGGTCGCGATACAAAACAAGAAACATAAACTATGACTGGGAACTGGGAGCGGAAAACCAGTGTGGACTATATGAACTAATCTAACAATGAACATAACATGGACAAAAAATAAGACTATGACTATGATTAACTATCTTATGGAATCTAAACTAATCGAATCTATCTAGCATATTGTATCTTATCTAACGTATTTTATCTTATCTATTCTAATCTAATATTCCGTGCCGTGTGCTGGGAGATGTGCGGTATATATACAAACATAATCAGCAGTGTTAATTGCTGACGGCTAACACCAATCTAGACACACGCTAACAATAGCCAATGACAGAACATTGAGGAGACATAATAGAAACATAACGAATGCACATGTCCATAGTAAACAATGTCATGATTGTCAACATACGAAAAGCAGGCGCTCACACACCTTGCTCGTGCACACGCGCCCACATGCTGTCCAGCACGCTGCTTAAAGGGGAAACCGTGACAGAAATATTACTAGAAGTGGAATTTTATGTTGTGGACAGAGACAGGTGGAGTGATACAATCAGATATAATCAGTGATACAAGTGATTCCGCGTTAACCTATATGAGATATATCTGTTTGAAATAGAAGTATTTGAATGAATACTGACTGAAAGGTTATATTAACATACTTGCCTTGTTTAGTCATACTGCAAATCTTCTGTATGAAGTATAATTTGCCTGGTCCTTTTCCTAATGCACACATAATTCCAGGTTTGCAAGTAAAATATTCCCTGAGAGGGCAACTAAAGACATTCCCTACTGAACTAAAACTCCTTTATCTTCTTTATCTGAGAAGAAGAAACTAGGATGGTAAAAGCGTGATGGACGGAGAATAGAGAGGGGATACGGAACGGCACTTTTTGCTGAATGTTAATGAGAGGTCAACTTACAAAGTCTCCAGGCTCTGTAGTCCATCAAAGCTCTGTTTTCCCAGGGACAGCACTCTGTTGTTATTGAGATGCCTGCAGTGAGACAGCAAAAAGAACAGTCAGATACACCCACCCCTCTCAGCGTAGTGAGCTGAAAGCTGACTGGAACAACAACGAAAAAAACAAAATAAAGCAACAAAGACAAAGTTTTTTTTCTACACATCCTTTCATTGTGCCC
Source organism: Prietella phreatophila (assembly GCA_025728095.1). Lineage (NCBI taxonomy): Eukaryota > Metazoa > Chordata > Actinopteri > Siluriformes > Ictaluridae > Prietella > Prietella phreatophila. The sequence continues at coordinate 2,906,183 of JAOUWY010000027.1, forward strand.
GATGTCACTCTAGACTAAAAACAGACTACAAATATACCCGGAAATGTATTCATTTTAGCATGACTATAAAAACAACCGTGATGATCAAAGGAAAGAAGTGCTTCATATTATAAACATCTTATTTGCGGGATTTTTCTCCAAGCCAATTAACTAGTTCCATACGTAAAATCACACTAGAACAGTAACTAGGGAATAAAGATAAGAATGGAATACATTGTGTGCTGTGAAAACAAATTAATTCCTGTTATCATGTATGTTATAGCAGTTATAAACAGTCATTCTCTCACCATCCTATTTCGTTCTTTCTCTTTAAGATGATAAGACAAAAAAGAATTGCAGCTTATACTGTTACTGAGAAATGTACTGACCATTACAACATGCTGATATTGGCAACTCCTTTCATAAATGTTAGATAAATGTCTCCTTACAGCAGCAATAATTAGACATTTATCTTTGTTAAATATCGGCACATTTTTATCTGTTTATGTGAGCATCCCAGATTCAATCATGAAAATTATCTGTTACTATAGAAACCATAACATGTTAGATCTAAATCTGTCAGTAAATTAGTCAATTGTCCTATTAAAGGGAGATGAAGTATCCAAATGGTGTAATGGAGACAGGGGGCAGGAGGTCATGGTGGCTTAATGGTTACCCCGAGTCTTATACCCCGAGTCTTCTGGGATAGGCTCCCCCACAACCCTGTGTAGGATACGTGGTATGGAAAACAGATGGATGGATAGTAATTAAGCAGTTGTTTTTGAACTGGTGGACTTGTTCTTCTCCATGTTGCTAGATACAGTGAAGAAACCAGAATTTAGAAAGCACTTACAGAACCACCAGATTTGAAAGATTGGCAAACGCTCGGTCTGGGATGTGGGTGATCTTGTTGAGAGCGAAGGTCATCGCCTGCAGGGAAGAGAGTGTACGCAGGGCATCAACAGGTACTTCTGTCAAAGCGTTGTCATCCAGCCACAAGTGGCGCAAGGAGGACAGTCCATCAAAACAGTCTTGCGGCACTCTTGAGATGTGGTTTGCATCCAGTCGACTGGTGAAAAAGAGGACTGGTTGGGTGTGAAAATCTCAAGTTCATAAATTATTGTTTAAAATAAAGTCAGAGTGATGTGGGATAGAGATGACTTTAGACAAACACACTTTATTTAGCACCATTACACTAATTTCTTCATTTGAAATGAATAAATTAATGAAGCTTTCTTAAGGATGGAGTGAAGGTGCAGAGGGTAGTGCTGCTGCCTCACAGCTCCAAGGTCACCAGTCCCATGGACTGGCTACACTAAATTGCTCCTAGCTATTTTCATTTGCATGTGCATGGTGCCCTGCCATAGACTGGTGTCCCATCCAGTGTGTATTCCCGCCTACATGACTACATTAAAGCGCTTACTGAAGATGAACAAATGAATGAAGCTTTCTAAATAAACAATTTTGAGTGTCATTAAAGTGGAAAAATGAAGAAATTGCCAAGAATAACTGTAATAGCGTCCTATAGAGAATAACTTAATAAAGAATAACTGTAATAAGACTTCCACCTTGCGACGTCTTGCCACTGTATAGTTTGCAATGGCAAGCCTTCACCTGTCTATTACCTCTGCTCATGTGCTTACATTGCTATTCATTCATATTCACCAACTCTTCCAGTGTAAAGTTTTCCTTTCAGGTGTCAGTGTGAGTGTTAATATTATTACCTAGGTGTCTCAGTTCTTGACGACTAAATATTGCTACTTTCCTGCCCTTGGATGCCACCTTCCAATAACACTGGCAAAGTTTACGTAGATGTTAAAGACTGAGATTTAAAACCTGGTTTACTTCACGTAAGATCATGGAGTATGCTGCCATAGAAAGCATATATTTCAAGCTCTTCAAGCTTGGTTCCTGGAATGGAAAACTCTAGATCTTCCTGAACACTGGGGGGGTAGTAGTACTCTGTGGTTGCTCAGCACCCCTTCCCTTCACCAATTGGTAGAAAATTAAATGTTGTTGATGTCGTTCATAATACACCTAACCTTTGTATAAGGAAATGGATATCCACTGATTTGTGGTGGTGGTGGAGGATCCATTTTAGGGGTCTCAGCCTTCTTACTGAAACTAAAATAAGCCAAGGCTTAAAACTGGTTTAAATCCTTTGACTATCATTGTATTCATTTACATTGTATTTTGGAAACCAAGACAGCTCAACCTATGTGTTGAATTCAGGCAATATATTACCGTACTACTGAACTACTGAAAATTTGTTTAGGCCATATAGTCTAGAGGTCCATATTCAGAGTTGGTGACTTAAGTCCAAAAATTATGTAAATATTTACACAGGTAAACTGGTATGTATTGACATTTCATGTGCACAGGTAATTAAACCGGTTTTCTGGGATCCCCATCCAAATTATGCAAATCACCTGCATGTAGTTTATGCTAGATATTTTAAGTAGAGTCAGAGGCAAGGTTTATCAATAGCGTTTAGACCATGGCAGTTTTGCCTAAAATGTCAATATATTGCTGCAGGAATAGTCATAAATTTAATTATCCACGAATCCCTGCAAATTTGGTTTAAAAAATGGCTGCCACCCTTATTATTTACTTATTATTTTCAACTTATAAAACAGCACTATAATGTGTGCAATGGATATCCTCTATTACACTTTTAAATATGGTGACAGTTTGAAGGTTAATCTGACCAAGCACTCATCTGCTGCATTTACAGCTCACTTTAAGTGTTGCTCATAATTTTATCCATAAAAATTCAGTACATTACATAGATTTCTCAGTTTAAATCTTCTTTCCCTGGATATCCTTGGTGGGGGGAAAAACAAACCACTGCATGCATTTTAAAGGGACTTTAATTCATTAATATGCTCATATAAGTTCAAGTGCAGAATTGAGGTTAACTGAGCCACACCTTTGTTTTACTCCAAAGCCACTCATTTCATTAGCCTTTTCTTGTTAATATGAGTTTGTTCAAGTTATAAGATAACTGCAATTGATGGACATTGTAAGACACTACCCTATTTAAAGTTTCAATCATTTTAACCAATGGCATAATCTCCGCTGTGAAATTAGCTGAAACTAGATAGCCTATCTACACTCCATGACTGCAGCTCACCCCACTCACCTCATTCTGACCACTAAGAAAACAAAGACCAAAGAAAGGAAGCATGTTTTCTCCCTGACAACTATTACCAAAGATACCCAAAGAGACAACATACCCCAACAATGACCACCCTGTTCTCTTCGCCAGACAGAGTGCTGTACAGAACGGTGCTTATGGATTAATGTGATCTAGGGCTGACAGTTTGCATGTATTTGAGAGTGAAGAAGTAGATGAGAAAGAGATAAAGAGAGCAGATGGGTTCTAGCACGAATGCATTGAAAGATAATCTTCATTCAGCCTCCAGTACTACCCTTTCTCCGTCTTTTTTTTTTTTTTAAACTGATCAAAGTTGAGGCCTCACAAGGATTGAATTCATTTGGAGAAGTCTAAGAGTCCGCTCTTTTGTGTCACTTTCTCCTTAGTTCCCGTCCACCTACCTTCTGTTTCATATGATAATTAACAGAGCCTTGGCACTCATGGGGTCAATCTGTAACCAAAACAAGAAGAGAAGAGAAAAGAGAGAGTGTGTCTGACAGATATTAAGCCATATGTGTGCTCCTATGTACTCACAGGGAATGGAGGTTCTGCAGGCTCTTAAAGGCCTCTCTGGGGACCTCCAGAAGCTGGTTGTTTTGGAGCATTCTGTGTGAGAATGTGTGAGAAAAGTGAGCATCAGGGTTCAGAGAAGGTTAAAGAAAAGAACAGTAACAGGAAACCAGCTAAAGGAAGTCATCAATTAAGATAATACCAAAAGATAACAGAATGAGACAAAGATCTTGTCACTGGTTACTGTCCACATTGCTACATATGAAAACGTATCCCATGTCATATACTATACAAACCACACTGTAAAATCCCTAGTGTTGAATTAACACCCAGAGTGTTTATTTGAGTACCATGGACTTATATAAACACTGTAGGGTGTAAGTCCAACACTGTGGGTGTTAAATCAACACTGGTGATTTTGCTATGCATAGTGAACCCTGTACTAAACCACACTGCTGTATTGTGGATGTATCACTACGTGTGAGAGTTTCTTTCTATATTTGCTAAAACCAGATGTAAAATAAAACCAGTCTCAGTTGTTTTCAGAAAACAGTCATAACACAACAGGAGGGACTCCAGAAAGTGGGATTAACTACTAATGCCAATCTATTAACAGTTAACACTAGGTCAGTTACTATGGCAACTTACACTCTGAAGTTTTATCTTCTCGGTTGGAATTTCACTTGAAATAAACCACTAGTGGTTATCAAGTTTCAAAATCAGACTGTTGAATGCTACTTTCATAACAACAAGCCCTTTCCAAGAGCATTTCACAAAATACACCACCCAAACTTCATTAGAACTACAATTAGCATCATGTGCTGTAATTCTTGGTACTATTTGCTATCCTTAATTTGGTT
>JAOUWY010000027.1:3029258-3042449 GCA_025728095.1 Prietella phreatophila
GTAGAAGAGGAACGCAATGTTCACAGAACGACGAGTGCAGAAGAGTCTCAGAGTCAGAAACCTTATATAGAGAATACAAGGCAGGAGTGATCAGCAGAGCTATGTTACTGGCACTTCCTGATGTTGCAGAGTAAGATGTGCCCCTCCCTTATTGATGCAGGAATGCGTCTGACTACAGAATCAGGACACGCCTTTAATGGTGTCATAATTCCATGATGGAAAAGCAACAGTGAAGGACACTGACAGCAACAGCAGTGACTATGTTCGGTGGAAAGATGGGAGAGTGCTGATTCACTTTCTGTATTTCAGGAATCCATGTAGGTGAACGTGGAAATCAAGTACGCCAAAGTAATCAGTGTGTACATGTGGGGTGTTTCGGAGGACAGGTGTGTTGTTGTATCTCACACATACACACACACACACACACACACACACACACACACACCTTCTCTTGAGATGTAATGTCAAATCTGTGGTCATTTCTCTCTTAATCTAGAAGCCGCTACGTGGTTATGGTTTCATGTTGTCAGTTTTGAATATATTTCTGCTTTGGGTCACAGAGTTACTGATTTAAATACTAAACTATTTCTATTTGCATATAAAGCGACATTTTGTTCTGATCTCTGAATGTGTTTGTGTGCAGTCAGTGATCTCTCTTCAGGGGATTCCTGACTCTTCTGCTCTGCAGTGTGTGTCTTGGGAGGCTGGAGATCACAGAGATGAGGTCTCACACACACACACACACACACGAAGACACACACATGAACACACACACACACATAGACAAACACAAAAAAAACACACACATAATATCATATAATAATATCATATACATATCATATAATAAACTGGAATGTGTACAAAACTCTGCTGCCAGGATCCTGACAGGAACCAGGAAATGTGAACATATTACTCCTGTTCTGGAGTACTTACACTGGCTCCCGGTTAGGTTTCATGTCCATTTTAAGATCATGATGTTGACATACAAGGCACTACATGGCTTCACTCCTCATTACTTATCTGCTTTATTATCATGAACACGATCCCTGTTTACTCAGACTACATGTTAAACAGTCGTGAAGTGTGTTGTAAAACACCAACCTGGCCAGACTGGTTTGTTGAACCTTAAGTCATCTCTTTAGATTGTGAAATAGAACGTTGTGTATGCTTACATTATTTTTTTAAGCAATTATGAAATATCTATATAATTATAATACAATAATAAAACAATAATAAAATAACTGGCGTAAGTTACAAAATAAATAGTTACGATACAGTAGCCTATGTTGCACTTCTTGAGGTTCAATAAACCAATCTGGTGACTTTGGTGTGTTATAACGCACTTTACAATTGTTTAACCTGTAGTCTGAGTAATCAGGATCCCCCTGTTCATTGTGTCAGAACATGCTGCAAATTCAGCTTTATTATTTAGAGTTGGACATCTGTTTGAACTGAGTCCCAATAAACCTTATAGGAGTAGAAATTTCTCCATTCAACGTAGGGAAGAACCCTGGACATCTCTCAGTAAAATACTCCACAACTTCAGCCAAACAGAGTGAGAGTGGAAGCAGAAGGAGAACTACACTGAGGAGATTCATGATGGACACAGTCATAGCAGAGGAACAACAATTTTTATTCTTCTCAGTCATTGTAGTTACACATTTTCCTCAAGAGCCGAAAGACAAACTATAACTGCAACTCTTATCCAGAGTGACTTACACAATCTCTTTATTTTCTTCATCACATCTGATTTTCTGCCTTAATGTCACACAGATCTGATTCTTTTCCCAATTGGTGGATCATTTCAAATTCAAATTAGTGTTACGTACCGTGGGTGGCACAGAAGCAGAAGAGGGTGGCAGGTGTAATACTTGGTATAAGGGTTATTCTAAAGATGTAGTCATATAACAAGCAAGGGTCAGGCGATCAGTCGAACAAAGCAAAAGGGGGCAGGCAGAAAGCGTAGTCGTAAACGGGAAACGAGGTCGAAATAGTTGAGACAACAAACGAATGATAAAGGCTTGGAAAAGCAGAGAACAAGTCTACTGAACGTATATTTCGCAGTGAACTCTTGGATGACTCTCTATATACATGTAGAGAGAGTGTGTGTGTGTGGTTGGTGACAGATGTGAATGATTAGAACTCTGGGGATGGTGAGCGCATGCGTGGATTGGAGGTGAGTATTGCTTCTTGGGAAACTGAGTCCTGGCCGGGTTGAGATATGACAGAACCAGTACCCCCCCGCCACCCAAAAGGCTCACTCCAGGAGCAGAGTTCTTTCTTGGTCTCCCCCGGGGTCAGGGACCCAGGAGATCAGGATGAGTTGCAAGGAAGTCTCTAATAAGCTGTGGATCCAGTATGTCTTATTTAGGGATCCAGCGTTGTCCTTCTGGTCTGTGGCAATCCCACTCGACAAAATATTCCAGCTTGCCCCTCCTGAGTTGATGATCATCTTGACTTACTTGAAGTAAGCTGGTTGTCCATCAGTCTCAGGGGAGTCAGAGGGGTCTCAGAGGGCACTTCTGTGGCTAACGGTCTGTTGACAGCTGGTTTAAGACTTGATATGTGGAAGGAGGGGCGATGCTTCTGTGTCATGGCAGACGGTAAGTATCCGGATTGATTCGCTTGAGGATCTTGAAGGGTCCAGTGTATCTTGGAGTTAGCTATGTGGTTGCTTTAAGTCCTTGGTGGATAACCATACTCTATCGCCGGGTTGGTAACTTGGATGTTTGCTACGGTGGCGATCAGCCTTGTGCTTGTATGTGTACGTGGTCTGTCTCAGACGTTGGTGCGTGTCGGCACAGACATGCTCACTACGTTGAAACCACTGGCCAACGGCAGGTGATTCTGTGGAAGTCGCATTTCATGGGAATAGTGGGGGTTGGTATCCGAGAACGCATTGGAAAGGAGTGAGATTAGTAGCAGAATGTTGAAGAAAATTTTGGGCGTACTCGGCCCACGGCAGAAAATTGCTCCCATCTGATCCATACTCTGGAGGTGAATTTATTACCCCTGTCTCAGACAATCTCCTCTAGAATGCCAAAATATCTGAAAACATGTTGTAAAAGGAGTTCAGCTGTCATAAAGGTACTGATTTGGAGAATCGGTCCACTGTGACAAGAACGGTTGTGTTTCCCTGGGATCTTGGTAAATCAGTTACATTTACATTACATTTATTCACTTGGCAGACGGTTTTATCCAAAGCGACTTACAAATAAACAAAGCGATATATCGAGCAGAGAACAATACAAGTAGTGCTACTATACAAGATCCATTAATTGAGTTCCAGAGGAAGCAAAGTGCACAGAGTAGAGGTGAAAGTGCGGTTTTTTTGGTTGTTTTTTTTTTTTATGAGTTGGTTAGGTGTTCACGGAAGAGGCGAGTCTTCAGCTGTTTTTTGAAGATGGTGAAAGATTCAAAGTCAGTTATAAAGTCCACAGATATGTGTGGTATGGGTTGGGGCTTGATTCCCAGCGGGGAGTGTCAGAGGTACCTTATTCTGTGCACAAGATGAACAGGAGGCCACCACTCTGTGTATATCTCTCTCCATGTTAGACCACCAGTATTTCTCCCGTAGGAGATGGTATGTGCGCTGTGCCCCTGGGTGACCTGTACTGATTACTGTGTAGGCCCAGATAACGAGCTCTTGACGGTATTCTTCGGGTACAAATAGTGGGACATCTTTCTGAAATTTGTGACTGGGAATGTCTTCTAATTCTTGATCCAGATCCCACTCTAGATCACTGATGACACATGAGGGATTGATGTATTCCTCATGGTCATTGGCACGTTCCGTGTGGTCCAGACGAGACAGGGTGTTCTTGGATGCTGGTCTGTAAGATAGGGTGAAGTGGAACCTGGTGAAAAACAAGGACCATCAGGCTTGACAGGGTGTGAGCCTTTTTGTAGTGCATAAATACTACAAGTTCTTATAGTCAGTGAAGATAACGACAGGATGTGTAGCTCTTTCTAACCATTGCCGCCATTCTTCAAGGGCTAATTTGATGGCCAAGAGTTCTCTATTGCCCACATCATAGTTTCTCTGACTGGGGGAAAGCTTTTGTGAAAAGAAGGCCACTGGATGGAGCTTTTGCCTCTCTCCAAAATGCTGAAAGAGAACTGCTCCTACCCCGGTTTCTGACGCGTCGACTTCTACTACGAACGGTCTAGATGGGTCTGGATGCTTGCTAATGGGGGCAGTTCTGAAGTCTTGCTTGAGGTGATCCAGGGTGGTTTGAGTAGCTGGGTCCCACAGCAGGCGTTTGGGCTTACCTTTTAATAAGGACGTCAAGGGATTGGTGATGGTACTGAAATTTCGAATGAATCTTCTGTAAAAATGTGCAAAACCCAGAAACCTTTGTAACTCCTTCACCGTTGTGGGTGTAGGCCAGTTCACTACTGCCTTGACCTTTTCTTGATCCATGGAGACCCCTTCTGGGCTAATGATGTATCCCAAAATTGAAATGGTGGTTTTATGAATTCACACTATTCAGCTTTGACATACAACTGGTGATGGAGTAATCTTTGTAGGACCTGGCTGACGTGGTGAACATGTTCCTCCTTGGAGTTGGAATATATTAGGATGCCATCGATGTATGTGATTACATGATGCCCCAGCATGTCCCGTAAGACATCGTTAATAAGACACTGGAAGACTGAGGGAGCATTAGTAAGCCCATACGGCATGACCTGATACTCATAGTGACCGGACGTTGTGCTAAAACCTGTTTTCCATTTGCCCCCCTCTCGAATCCGGATCAAGTTGTAGGCACTGCGTAAATCCAGCTTAGTGAAGATGGTGGCAATGCGTAGTTGTTCCAGACCGACTGGTACTAGAGGCAGTGGGCATCGATACTTGATGCAGCACTGGTTTAGCCCTCGATAGTCTATGCATGATCACAACCCTCCTCCTTTCTTCTCCACAAAGAAAAACTCCGCTGATGCTGGAGATGTAGATGGTCATGTGAATCCCTGGTGTAATGCTTCTCGAATATATTCTTCCATGGCTTTTTGTTCAGTTTGTGTTAATGGATATACTCTCCCTTGAGGTGGCGTAGTGCCAGGAAGCAGGTCGATGGCGCAGTCGTAGTGTCGATGAGGTGGTAGTCCACTAGCCTTCTTTTTACTAAATGCTTCAATGAGGTTGTGGTATTCACTGGGGATTTGAACGATGTCATCACTGTTAGGGCTCTCTATGGACGTGGTTGCTAATGTTGTCACAGGGATTTGAAGGCAGTGGTTGATACAATGAGATGACAAGTGTGTAATCTCCCTTTGATTCCACGAAATTTGAGGGTTATGATGTTTGAGCCAGGGAAGACCGAGGACCACTGGATGACGGGCAGATACAATGACATGGAAGATTATTCTTTCTTTATGGAGAGCGCTGGTACGGAGCTTAATGGGTTCAGTGCAGTGGGTAATCAACCCCTTTCCAATGGGGGCTCCATCAATGGCTTGAACACGGTGGGGTGTGTTAAGGGAATGGACGGGGATGTTGTGCTGCTGTATGGTGTCTTGATCAATGAAATTCCCCGCCGCTCCTGAGTCGATCAGCGCTTCCAAAATACAAGAGACACCTGAGTACTCTAGTATGACTGGCATTAAAAACTCAGATTGAAATGAGCACTGTGCTGTGAAATCCAAACTCACCCCTGGCTGATTTTGCTTAGTAGTTGCGTTCTCCCCTCGGGCAGGGCGTTGCTTGAGAGGGAATTGATGCACGAAGTGCTATTCCTCACTGCAGTTAAAACAGCAATGTTCACGGCGCCTTTGTTCTCTCTCCTGCATGCTAACCTGTGTCTGACCCAGCTGCATGGGTTCTATGGGAGAATATCGCACTGGTACTTCCACCTCGCTGCATAGGGAACGGTGGCTTCGTAGTAAATGATAAAGACGAATTGCTAAATCAATCAGTGAGTCAAGCATTAGCTGATCATCGCTACATGCCAGTTCGGTCACGATATCGGCATTTAATCCCCGGCGAATCATAGTTTTGAGAGCAGGTTGATTCCATTCACTCCTCGCTGCTACAGTGCGCAATTCAAGAGCGTAATCCGCCAGGCAACGTGATTCTTGCTTCAGCGATAATAATTCCTCACCAGTGATCAAAGACGGTACAGAATCGCGTTGTGAGATGATCATGTGTTTATGATATTTGCTCCCTGTTCCCATTCCGCTGTGGAGGAGAGCTTTATCGATCAAAAGTTCCATGAAATGGATGATCTTCCGATTCTCCGTCATGTCAGGGTATGTCGAAAAGAACACGGAGCATTGTAGTAGAAAACCCCGGCAGCATGGCGGATCTCCGTCGTATTTGTCCAGTGCAGGTGTGGGAGGTAAATGCGTTGTCGCCGCCGCTGCAAACGGCGTGGTCGTGGTCGCTGATCATCCGGCCATGTTTTTGATGGCTTGTGGCCAACATGGATCCTCCGCTGCTTCCATTGGAAGGCAAAGTATTCTGTCACGTACCGTGGGTGGCACGGAAGCAGAAGCGGGTGGCAGGTGTAGTACATGGTATAAGGGTTGTTCTAAAGACGTAGTCGTATAACAAGCGAGGGTCGGGCGATTGGTCAAACAAAGCAAAAGGGGGCAGGCAGAAAGCTTTTAAAACATCTTGGTGTCAGTGAGTTACAGGATTGATGCAGTTATTTCATGTAAGGGAAATGCAACAAATTATTTAGTGTTATTTACTTTATTTACTTAGCTTAAGACTGATCTGTTCCTATACTTTTTCTCACCTAAAATAGTGTGTTCTGATACAGAAGGTTGTGTGTTTTATGTTGTTTAACATGTCTAGACGTAAACACCAGGAAATAAAAACTGAAATCCTAAACTCTCGTCTCATCTCCATCTTCTGATCTCAAACCCAGACGTTTTCGGTGTTCAGCACACACTAATGACCCTGCCTCGTGTTCCGATATTTTCGGAGGGAACAGTACGCCAAAATTAGCATCCACACCTGAGATAGCACATCATGCTGAGTGGAGCCTGGAAGATCCTCACTTCCTCTCCTCACACCCTTCTCTTGCTCTCTGTGTTGAGATAACTTAAACACACCCAAGGTCAGTATACATTACATAACATCTTTTAATGCAAATAAGATGTCACCTATACATGTTTACTGTACTATACAAAAGGTCTCAGGGTGACTGGAAAATATGTTCTCATTCCCTCAACAGCAGTTTAAATAAAATGGTACATGCCGTTAAAGGCAAACCCTCGCAAGGTCCCTCACTCAAATGACCTCATGTATGTAAATAAAGTACATCCTTCCACAAACATCACATTATAATCACAAACAGCACCTTTTGGTGGACCACAGAGCATCTGGGTATTTAGGGGAGAGCTGGGCAAGGATTCGGAGAATCTGTAGACAGATCTCCCACACGATCACTGTGTAGTTTTTCTCTACCTGGTATGTAAGAGTTGTCTCTCTCATGTTGTGTTATTATGTTTTGGATTTGATTGGAATGTTATGTTGAATTAAATTATTTCTTATTATTAATAGTAGTGTTGGATTTGGATGTTTTCATACCTGGTTAAACTGGTTAGACTTGATTATATTCTGAATTATTTTGAAATTATTATCTCTAGTAAACTAGCATAAGTCCTTGTTACAGCAAATGCTAACAATTTGGCTTTAAGTTCAGTGTACTTAGAGTGTACTTCCCTTACTATCTTAGGGAACTAAGAGACCAGGTTAATGACTTGGCTCTAGTTAAGTGTACTTAGTGCGTACATGCTCGATAGGAAATACAAGTTATGGACCAAGTCTAAATAGGGGGAAGTCTAAACCTCTGGTTATTGTAATCTTACTCTAGTTAACGTGTACATAGGAAACTATGGCATGATTATATAAAGCTAATTCTACTCAGATATTATTGGTCTGTCTCTGTAGATTTTAATGGTAATGACCTCTGACTAGACAGAATGTTACTATAACTAAGTGTTACTATCTAAGGGGACTAAATAAAGTACTATTTAGGAAAGCGTAAGCATGGGGCGGTCGTCTAAATAGTATTAGTCATTACCTCTGGCTAATGACCAAGACCGGCGAGTTTGTGACCGTGAGATCTGCGCACACAGCCAGCGCGAGGCTCGACACGGAATCCGAATGAACTAGCACAATTTAAAGTATAGAATAAATTAGAATTAATCAAGTATAGAAGATCAAAAGTATCAAAATATGAATAAATAAGTAATGAAAACAACATCGAGGTTTTTACAATAGGAGTCAAATGTAGTTTAAGAGAGAGTCAAGAAGAACTGGAATGACAAATTTAAATATATTCACATCGCTTCATAAAGTCAGGAACACGTGGGAATCCTTCTAGCACGTCATTGTATATCGTTGTTGGACCAGTGAGTGGACCCTTACAACCTTGATATTTGTTGTCTTTCTGAATGTATCTCTGAGATAAAAACATGGATGAATAATAACTTTCTGTGCCTGAACAGCGGGAAAACGGAAGTTATGCTTATACGTTCCAGTCATCAAATTCTCAAAGCTGCTCCACTGTCTGTTTGTTGATGGCTCTGTTCTAGAGACGCAAAGCATGATGAGGAACCTTGGGGAAATTTTCGATACCAGTCTTACATTTGGTTCTTTTATTCAGAGCACTGTTAAAACATACTTCTTTCATCTTAGGAATATAGCTAGACTGCACCCAATGCTAAACTTCTCTGTAGCTGAAAACCTGATAAACTCATTTGTTGTCACTCGGCTGGATTACTGTAACGCCGTTTTAGCCGGAGTTTCTAAATCAATAAACTGCAATATGTACAAAACTCTGCTGCCAGGATCCTGATGGGAAGCAGGAAATGTGAACATATTACTCCTGTTCTGGAGTCCTTGTGTAACGTAACGGAGACTGGAGGCGGATGCAGGTACAGATCAAAGTCTTTATTAAACAATAAACTCAAAACTAAAGTAAACACGGTCTTCGCCGGCAAATGAGAAATGTGGTATACAGTGAGATCATTCAAGGCTTGGAAACGACTGACACAAATAATACAACCAATTATACTGAGCGACGTGCTCAGTAACCAAGGTGTTTACATACTAAACATAATCAACTCAAAACAAACACCTGTGGCAAATGAAAGTCACTAAAGCTAACTGCTCAATGTTCAGCAGGAAGCGAGCAAACCAAAACAATGTCATGTGACTCGTCCGGAGCTGAGCCACAGTGCCCTCTGCTGACCATGGCGTAACAGAACCCCTCTCCAAAGGGTGCTTCTCCTGGAGCACAAAGAACCCACCTCCAACGGGGGCCCCGGGCCCCTGTGCAAGCTGTCTCTCGCTGCCACAGAAAGCAAGGCAGCCTCTGTCAGGCAGCAGAGGGGCGGAGCAGCACCCCCACCAGCTCTGGAATGCTGGGTGCCACCCCTGACAGCACTGGAACTCTGGGCACCGCCCCAGACAGCACTGGAATGCAGAGCGCCACCCCCGGCAGCTCTGGAACTGGAGGGGTGGGCAGCAGGACAGCTTCCTCGGCTATGCAGGGCAGCAGGACGACCTCCTTGGCTGGGCTGGACAACAAGACAGTTTCCTCCACTGTGCAGGGCAGCAGGATGACCTCCTCGGCTGGGCTGGACAGCAGGACAGATTCCTCGGCTGTCGGGAGCTCCACAGCTGAGACCTCCCAGTAGGCCTCAAGCTGTAGCTCTGAGGTCGTCATGTTGACCTTAGGCGGGAACTCCACAGCTGAGGCCTCCCCATAGGCCTCAGGCTGGAGCTCTGCTGTTGTTGCCCCCCCCAAAAAAATTCTGGGCCAGCCTTCACCTCTGTACTGCACAGCGTGGTGCAATTCCCCTGCAGTGGGAAGCCCCAGGAGTTTGTGTAGCTTTGCTGGCTTCATTGCAGGGCGTGGTTCTCCGGCGGTGGGGACGGGGTAAAGAGCGCGGGGGGCGACATGGCGCGTAGCTCAGCTTGCCGCAACAGCTCCTGTTCCTTTACCAGGCAATCGAGCCAAGCAAGTTCCTCGCTGAGCTGTTGGTTGAGTTCCCGGATGGTGATGTGCGGCATGGACTGGTTCATTGCAGCAGCTCTTGTTGCGCAATCTGCTGAGCAATCCACACCAGTGCTTCATCCATTAGCCTGTTCATCTCCCAGAACACTCGGTTCAACTCGGCGCTCATTTTGTTGATCTGCTGCTTCCATTTGGTAGGCTCAGTATTCTGTAATGTAACATAGACTGGAGGTAGATGCAGGTGCAGATCAAAGTCTTTATTAAACACTAAACTCAAAACCAAAGTAAACACGGTCTTTGCCGGCAAACGTGAAACATGGTCTACAATGAGAACATTCAAGGCATGGAAACAACCGACACAAATAATACAACCAATAAAACTGAGCCACGTGAACAGTAACCAAGGCGTTTAAATACCAAACTCAAATCATAAACACCTGTGGCAAATGAAAGTCACTAAAGCTATCTGCTCAATGTTGAGCAGGAGGCAAGCAAACCAAAACAGTTTCATGTGACTCGTCCGGAGCCAAGCCACAGTGCCCTCTGCTGGCCATGGGGTAACACCTTGCACTGGCTCCCAGTCAGGTTTCGTGTCCATTTTAAGATCATGATGTTGACATTCAAGGCACTACATGGCTTCACTCCTCATTAGTTATCTGCTTTATTATCATGATGAACATGATCCCTGTTTACTCAGACTACATGTTAAACAATCATGAAGTGTGTTGTAAAACACCAATGTGGCCGGACTGGTTTATTGAAAATTATTTACCTTATACAAATATAACTGACACTAGTTTTAAATAAAACAATCGTTATATTGCGCTGTCGCTAAATTTGATTGTTTGTACAAACATCCGCGACTAGCTTCTGATTAGCCGTAGCCTGCTAGCATCACCTACAGCTAGCCTTGTTAATGTTCCATATTTTGCATTTACTGCTGTTTTTGTTAAAAAAACAAATATGTCTACCATCTCTCCGGTTTTGAGTGCAGATGAGGACTCACTCGAGCTTCACATTGTCACGAATCAAGGTTGAGGCAGAAGCAAGTGCAGAATTAAACATTTAATATAAACAAACAGACTAATAAACAGACCCTAAGACAACTTGGCAAAACACTATGGCAAGAAGCAAAACACAGGGACATGAAAGACAGAAGTCTAAGATAACGAAAGACCAGGAGAGAGTGCAGACAAAGACTATATATACACATGAGTGCTCATTAACAAAAAACATGAATCAGGTGCAGGTGGTGCAGTGGCTGATGGGAAATGGAGTCCAGAGTCTCTAGATACGTGACACACATGGTGCTGCTGGAACTGGAGGATGTGGAGAAGCAGATCCGCGGCCTACACGACAAGCAGGCCTAGCTGCAGGAGCGACAAACTGCGCTGGAAACATCTTGTGCCTCCAAGGTAAGCACACAGCATGGTATTTCCACTCCCAGGCCCTCTATGTGTTTCTCTGTTCAGTGACCGTGCACCTAGGACTTTCCCAGCCATGGTTTCTGTCACGCCGGTGCCAACACACCTCGGGCCTTGGGTGAACCAGCGGCGGAAGGTGCAGGCTGTACCCTGGGCAAGGACCTCTCCACCTCCGGTGTTCGAGATTCCAACCAGGAACCGCTTTGCCCCTCTCCGTCAGACCAGATCTAACGCTGTGATCGTCAGGGACTCCGTTGTGCAGAACGTCCATGTAGCCTCATCTAAAGGTAAGGTGCACACACACTGTTTTTCTGGTGCTCGTGTCCTTGATGTCGCTGCGCAGGTAACCGAGATCCTAAAGAAGGACGAGCGCATTGGAGCGGTTGTGCTGCACGCGGGGACGAATGACATCAGGCTGCGGCAGTCGGAGGTTCTGAAGAGGGACTTCTCCAGCCTGATCGAGACCATACGAGGCAGATCACCCACAGCAAAGATCATCTCTGGACCTCTTCCCACATTCAGACGTGGAGCAGAAAAGTTCAGTAGACTTGTAGCTTTAAATGATTGGTTAGTCTCTTGGTGTAATGAGAAGAATCTGGTGTTTGTCCATAACTGGAATCTGTTCTGGGAGCGTCCTAGGTTGTTTCGTCCTGATGGCCTGCACCCCAGCAGCGTTGGAGCAGAACTGCTGTCTGACAACATCTCCAAGGCACTACACTTCAAGTAACTGCCTACCATAAGTACATCTTCTGACAATAACAACATTCAGTATAAGCAATGTTCAATTAATAGTCCGGCACCGGTAATACATACTATAGAGACTGTGTCTGTTCCCCGAGCTATACAAATATATAGAAAATCTTGGAAAGTCTGTCTTCATAACCTAATTAACATAAAATTAAATCATATTGAATGCACAGCCAGCACTTTTGATCTGAAGCTAGGAGTATTAAACATTAGATCTCTTGCGTCTATGGTTCTTATTGTTACTTACTTATCATAAATGTAATTTTATGTGTTTAACAGAAACTTGGATTAAACCAAACGAGTACATAGCATTAAATAAAGCCAGTCCTCCTGGATACAGTTATGTACATCAGCCTCGTTCAACTGGTAGAGGAGGAGGTGTTGGTCTCATCCATAGTCAAAATCTAGTCATCACACAAAAACCTAGTCATAAATTTAATTCTTTTGAAATTCTTTATACCACTGTAAATTATGTAGCCACAAAAAATAAGTCAATTCCTTTAATTATTATTTACAGACCCCCAGGGCCATATACTGAATTTCTCTGCAGACTTTGTCTCAAACCTGGTTGTGTCTGTAGATAAAGCATTAATCGTCGGAGATTTTAATATATATAATATATTATATTTCCACCTCGCCTCGCTACCATGTAAAACATACCTACACATCAGCTACTGCACAGAGCTTCATAAATAACCTTGCAGAAACATCAGTTACATTTGGATCACCATCAGATCAAATAGAACTCAATCAGGCGACTGAAGTCAACACTCCGCTACACGCTAGATAAAGTGGCTCCACTCAAACGAAAAATAATTAGAGAGAAAAAACTAGCACCCTGGTATAACGGTCAAACGCGAACCTTAAAACAGACATCTCGACAATTAGAACGTAAATGGCGTCAAACCAAACTGGTGATGTTTCAAACAGCATGGAAGGAGAGCCTACTGAAATATAGGAAATCTCTTGCCGATGCTAGAAAAATCTGTGTGTGTGTGTGTGTGTGTGAATATATATATATATATATACACACACACACACACATA
>JAOUWY010000027.1:3080984-3102296 GCA_025728095.1 Prietella phreatophila
GATTGTTTTCGGATGAGAATAGAAGCTTTTTTTTTTTTTTTTGAAACCCTTCCAAACAACTTGTGGAGATGTATGTGACTTTGGATTGTAGTTTTGGAGACTTTCTGACCCCAAGACTCAACCAACCAGCAAGTCTTCAGCTGTGATACTTGGAGAATTTTCGGCCACTCAAACCATCCTCTTCACAGTGGGTGAAGATTTTTGTCTTCTTATAGCCACTTACCATTTTGTGAAGCTCAACAACCTTTTGCTGCACATAACAACTATATTCCTTGGTCTTACCCATTGTTATAAACGACTAAAGAAATTTGGCCTGTGTTACAGCTCATATTTATACCCATGTGAAACAGGAAGTCACAATTTCCTGTCCATAGTCACCCAGGTGTACTACAAAAAACGTAAACCATCAATGGGAATATACTTCAAATATATTTTTATCACATGAATTCATAGGAGTGCCAATAATTGTTGCACACCTACACTTAACAGTTTTTTGGGATAAACCCTTGTTTTGTTTGCAATTGTTTGATATCAATGAGCAGAATATTTTTGTGAATTTTTTAACAAAAGATTAAACAATAAAGACAATTTTTTCACAGCCACCTTTGCTCATATCGGGGCACATCAGGGAGGCTGGGTCAGTGGACAACCCGCTCTACCATCTAATCATAAGGTTCATGGTTCAATTCCCATTCGAGTCACATGACTCCACATGCCGACATGTCTTTAGGCAAGACACTGAACCCCCAAGTTACTCCTGATGGCAAGCTTGTGCCTTGAATGACAGCTCTGCTACCATTGGTGTGTGTGTGTGTGTGAATGAAAACCAGGGTAAAGCGCTTTCTAGAACCGCTACTGTTAAAAAAAGCGCTATCTAAGAGCAGACCATTTATCATATTTAACAAGAGTACCAATATTAGAGGAGGGCACTGTATTTTGTGTCTTGAAATGTGGTGTGTGTGTGCCTGTTGTAAATTTTAGACATGCAGCAGTGTTTGTTGGAGAGCAATTGTTTCGTTTGTGAAGTCATTCCATTAACAATATTATTGTTCATGGTTTTTTCTTAAAGTAGATCTGGTCTTTTGCTGTTCGCCTTTGGTTTCTGTTTCACCTCCTTCAGCATTATATGCTGTGCTCATGGTGAACGCCTCAATCTTAGGCAAAGGAGCAACAGCACTGACTTTCCTCTGGTTCTAGACAGTTTGTCTTATTGTGGAGGCAGTGCATCAGTATTCTGGGAAGTATAGTTGTGGCAACCATGGTGGTATCAGTGTCGTAGTTCCACTTGGCTGGAGAGTTTTTTGGAGAAGGTGATGGGGAGTTTGGGTTTGTCCCCAAAATGCTGCCTCCCATTTCGGATGCATCTACTACCACAATGAAAGTGGTGGTGAAAGCAGATTTAAGTTGGATCAAGGCTTGTTCTGCAGCAGATTTCCATATCAGGAGTTTAGGGCTCCCTCGTAACAGGGACATGAAAGGATAAGCAATAGAACTGAAGCCCCGAACGAAGGTCTTTGATGATTTTGGGAGTGGGCCAGTTTATGACTGCTGCTACCTTGGACGGGTCCATGGACACACCATTGGGGCTGATGATGTAGCCCAGGAATAAAATGGTATGCTCGTGGAACTTCTCATTTTATGTACAGCTGGTGTTGTAGGAAATGCTGTAGGACCTGGCGGACATAGTTAACATAGGTATTGAAGGAGGGAGAATACACCAGAAGGTCATCACTGTAGGTCATCAAAAATTTCCCCAGCATGTCGCTCAGGACGTCATTAATTAGGCACTGGAAAACCCAGGGGGAGCCCGTATGGCATTACCTGGTATTCATAGTAGCCAGTGGTGGTGTTAAAGGCAGTTTTCTACTTGTCCCCTTCCCAGATGTGCACCAAGTTTTAGGAACTGCTGAGATCCAGTTTGCTGAAGAATTGAGCTGAGTGAAGCTGTTCCAGGGTGGAAGTCACAAGAGGCAAAGGGTATCGGAGACCCCCACATTTGTTTTCCACAAACAAGAATCCAGCAGACATGGTGGTAGTGAAAGGTTGTATGCACCCTTGTTGGAGTGCCTCCTCGATCACTTTCCGTTCAGCCACTAACAAGGGGTAGATTCAGCTGCGAGAGAGTGGTGACCGCAACAAAATGGTGCAGTCATAGGGACAATGTGGAGGGAGTCCGCTGGCCTTGGTCTTACTGAAGACCTCAGTCAGGTCCTGGTACTTGGCAAGAATCTTAGAGAGACTGTGGCATTCTGGACTTTATATGGATGTGGAAGTTATGGTGGGCTGGGGTGTTTGGAAACGGTGACTCTGGAAGAAGGGTGATCAGTGTGAGTTGCTTTTCAGTCCAGGAGATTTGAGGGGTATGTAGCTCCAAACAGGGGAGGCCCAGGATCACAGGGTGTGCAGGTGAGGTTGTTATCAGTAGTATGATGTAAACTGAAGGGACCCGAGCTGGAGGAGGAGGGGCAGTGTCTGATTGGTTTCAAGGACACAGAAGAGATTGAGTAGGGAGGTTGAACTGGTTCATTATTTCTTGGTCTATGCAGTTTTCTGCTGCCCGAGTCGATCAATGCTGTGAATACAAAGGGCAGCCCTGAGAAGTGACAGGTAAAGTAAATGCTTGGCATGAAAGTGACTGAAGGACTCACCAGGTGTGAGCAAGGATTGGATAACCAACAGTATAACCAGCAACACTCTCTGTGCAATCTCTCCCTCTCTGCTTTGCTGAGTCACACGCGCACCAGTTGCATGGCTGCTGTGGGGACTTGGAAAAGCGCTCTCAGAGCATGGTGGAGGACACTTAAGTATCAGGTGGTTGAGACAAATGGCCAAGTCTAAGTGAG
Source organism: Prietella phreatophila (assembly GCA_025728095.1). Taxonomy (NCBI): domain Eukaryota; kingdom Metazoa; phylum Chordata; class Actinopteri; order Siluriformes; family Ictaluridae; genus Prietella; species Prietella phreatophila. The sequence continues at coordinate 3,083,828 of JAOUWY010000027.1, forward strand.
TTGAGAGTCAACGAGTTGACATGTTTTTAGGCCATGAAGCATGTTGGGAGATTGAGTTTGTGGAGTGTGCTGATCTGACACCCTGCTTCACATTTGGGATGAGGTTTTGGTGTTGGTGTGTAATGCCTTTTTTTGCTAAAAAGTAAAACTTTTGTTTCATCAGTCCACAGAAATATTTCCAAGGAGCATTGTGGAACATCCACATGGCTTTGGGCAAACTTGAGATGTGCCTCAATATTTTTTTTTTTTGGACAAGTGTTTTCTTTTGTGATGTGCTTCCATTAACACCATAATTGTTATGTTTTTTTCTAATAGTATACACATGAACACTTTCACATGAAGATTTTCAAGCATATTCATGATTCAGCTACAAGAGTATTAGTGAGGTCAGGTACTGATGTTAGATGAGGTGTTCACTAGGGTTGGAAGTCAAGGATCTGTGCAGGAAACTCACGTTCTTCCACTCCAACTTTCACAAACCAGGTTTTCATGGAGCTGGTTTTGTGTACAGGGACATTGTGATGCTGGAACAGGTTTGGGTCTCTTTAGTTCCAGTGAAGGGAAATTGTAATGTTACAACATACAAAGGAGCTTCTATACAATTGTGTACTTCCAACTTTGTGGTAAAAGGTTGGGGAAGAACCATATATGGGTGTGATAGTCAGGTGTACAACTGGCGTACCATTAACAGTATCACCAAGCAAACATGTTGAACGTCAATATGTACTAAGCAGAATACAGATTACGGTACTCCAAGCCACATGCAACAGAAACTCCAAACATTAAGTACAGACAGGTGACATGAACAGGGCTGCACAGATTTTATTAATTCATTTATAAACCATTTATACAAAGCAACAAATTAATCACATTTATATTATTTCTCTTTTCCCCACTTCCATGGTGTAATCTGTATTTCCAACCGTTAAGGCTGTAATCTAATCCAGAATCTGTCTTTAACCAGACACAGTTGACTGATTACTAATACAGATACACTGCCAAAAATCTTTAATTACCTTTTGACACTTGAACATTATGGTGGACTGCACAGATGTAGCCTCTAGAACAGAGGTGTCCAATCTTATCCGGAAAGGGCCGGTATGGGTGCAGGTTTTCATTTCATCCAAGCAGAAGCCATAAGATTGGACACCCCTGCTCTAGAGGTAAACTTCACATCAAATGTAGAATTCAATTCTAGAAGGAGTCCTGTGGTTTTATATACCGGTATATTATGTGAATCTTTACTGCAGAGGAGGGGTAGAAAATATACAACCTCTTGTCTATCTTCAATAAAGCTTCCCAGATCACATTAAGAGGTAATCAAGTAGAACACTTGCAGACAATAGCAACAATAGTCATCACAAAATCTCTCCGATACTGAGAAAACAGAGTGGGAGAGGTCGCAGATGAGATGCACACAGTAAGTCGTTTATATATTTAAAAACAAAAAAAAAAACCCAACAAGTCTTGACCACCAAATCAAAATCAACCACTAAGCATTCTGTTTATTAAAAAAAAAAAAAAAAAAAGGCATGCTCAGAAAGTTTTACCAATGGCAATGTTTCCACAAAAAAAGTGACCCAACTTTTTTTTTTTCCACAGACAAAAAAAAAAAAATTGCTGTGAATGGAATGAGTTCACTTGCTTGAGCTAGCTAATTACACAAATCCAACAGGTGACCACTACCAAAAAGCCACAGGGTCCAACACTACCATCTGAGAGGACAGTTTGGTCGCATAGCCAAGGAACGCCTCATCGCTACAACCTCAGTGTGCTGCTGTATCTGAAATACAACAAGCTGCTGGAATTAACCAAGATTAAACTGAATGTGCAAATGGAGAACAGAAGCACTACTAAAGCTTGCTTATTTGTAAATTGGCATAAAAAAAGTGAAAATCTTCTATAATTGTTGCCAAGAATGTAAATCTTTAGAATTTTCCAGATTCACAGTACATCAACAGCTATATGCTGAAGATTCTTGGGTTCAAATACATATTTCATGAGAAAATTGGCTGCACATAAAATTTAATGACAGCTTATGCCGTTTCGCGTTATGATACAGTAGCTGTTCAGATATTTCTCCAGCAAAACCTCAGATTAATCTAAAACGTGTGTCCTGCGTCATTCAGCACTTTTCATATCCAATTATACTAGAAGAATCTTTTGTAAATCCCCCCCCACCCCCATACATACATACATACAATAAATACCGTATCTGCAATCATCTAGGTAAAACAAGAGATGAAAAGAAAAACCCACAAAACATTTTGGGTATTGATCATATAAAAAGTCCTGAAATTAAGGGATGGGGTGGAGTTCCAAATAATGTAGTGGGGGGACAAAAAGACAAAACAGGTAAGTGTTCCACCTCCTGTCGAGTCCTATGGATTAGAGAAATATTAGATGGCAAAGTATCCTACAGTCTTTACAGCCCAATGTGAGAAGGTAGACGCAAATAAAGACAGTCTCCGTCCCATATTCTGGGTGTGTATCATGCCTTGGACAGCAGCTCTTGGGCCCAGCTCCCGATGGCTGTTGTTTTATCCTGCAAGTAAATCCATGTGCTGTTGGTGAAAGCTACCACATGGTTCTGCATACAGAGAAGTGATACTTCACCACTACAAGGGGAAAAGGCGGACATTACAATATAATTAGTCCAGCATGTACATTTTCTTTACAATATGAACCCTCTGTTTGATTTATTTAGTTTTGCAGTGCTGTGAAAATGTTTGTGTATCTCATACTAAATAGTTTTAGATTTTCAAACAAAAGGCAACATAAAACAATGGCAACATGAGTAAAACACACAAAAGCAAAAAAAGTTGAGGCAAATAAAAGTTCTCAAAACACCCATCACCAGTGTGAAAAACTAATTGCCCCTTAAACTTAAAATCTGGTTGTGCCACCTATAGCAGCACTAACTGCAGCCAAATGCTTCCGATAGCTGGAGATCAGTCTTTCATAGCACTGTGTTAATATTGGCCCACTCTTCTTTGCAGAATTGCTTTAGTTCAGCCACATTGGAGGGTTTTGTTATGTGAATTGCCCATTTAAGATCCTGCCACAGCATATTAAGTGGTTCAAGTCAGGACTTTGACTAGACCACTGCAAAATTTTTTATTTGACTTTTTTGAGCCATTCAGTGCACTTAAATATTCTTCTGGGTTAGAAGTGGTGTTCGCCTCACCAATCTTCCATGGATGCAATTTTCCCCACAGTGTCTTTCTGATAGAGGAGTCATGAACCATGACCTTTATTGATACAAGAGAGGTCTGTAGTTCCTTTGATGTTGTCCTTGGCTCTTTTGTCACTTTCTGGATGGGTCACTGCTGTGCTCTTGGAGGAATTTCGGAAGGTCGGCCACTTCTGGGAAGGTTCACTACTGCGCCAAGTTTTTGTTCCATTTAGAGAGAACAGCTCTCACTGTGGATACTTTGGAGTCACAGAGCCTTTGAAATAGCTTTGTAACCCTTTCCAGATCGATGTATTGCAATCACTTTTTTCCTCATCATTTCTGGAATCTCTCAACTTTGTCATAGTGCATTACTGGGTTAGACCTTTTAACCAACTTCATGTTGAAAAAGTTCTATGCAAGTGTTGATTTGATTGAACAGGGTTTTGCAGTAATCAGGCCAGGTTGTGTCTAGTCCAGCTGAACCCCATTATGAATGCAGTTTCATAGATTTGGGGAATTTGTAACTATGGGGCAAATACATTTTCACACAGGTCCAGTTGGTACTGGATTTTTTTTTTTGCTTCAATAAATAACATCATTCAAAAACTGTATTATGTGTGTATGCAGTTTGCCCTTGTTTTATCTTAGATTCAAATTTTTATCTTAGATTTGTCACGCCGCGGTCACTAGAGGCCGCTGTGGCGCCCATGCAAGGGACTCCGAGCTGGGCGCGCAAGGAGGATGTCTGCGCGTGACCGTGGACTCGCAACAGGTGCGCGAAGTTGGGACTTAATGACATGGCTATTTAGACACCAGGGTGGAAGAGCCTGGTGCGGGTTATTGTCGAAACGTCAATGCTTCTACATGTGACGAGATATCTATATGCCTAAACTGCAACGCTGTTTATGCCCGTCTGTATTTAAGTTGCCTGTGTTAAATAAAACCATGATCTGCGTTTGCATCCTAAAACCGACCACGACCCTGATTCGTCACAAGATTCAAAATTTTTGTAGGAGATATTTACAAAAACAGAAGAAAACAGGCAAATAATTTTTCAGCACTATTCAAAAAGACATAGAAAAAATTAAAAAATGAGCTTGAGTCATACATTTATCATTCAAATTCCGTTAAATATTTGAAGAGTCAAATTGAATCAATCATGAAGCCAGTATCATGTATTGAATCACATCGTGACTGGAGTCTATAGTTACACTCCTAATTTACAGTAATACAACATAAATTGTTTTTCAATAGTAAGCGAACTAATCAGCTATAGGAATTATTGGGCTTGGAGAGGTTTCACATTAAATTTTCCATCCCTTAAAATAGAGCCACTGGCCAAAAATGAATAAGCCATTAAACATGAAAGCAGCTAGCATCTAAAGAAGAAAAAAAAAAAAAAAGGGACTGGTACTGACTTGCAGGAATCCTGCAGTGACTGCCAAAGGTGCTGGAGAGCTGTTACGATGTACTGCAGGCCGGGCAGGATGTAGTTCTGATGCACAAACAGCAATAGCTCCTTTACAAACTCCACAAACTGGAAAACACTCTCTGGAGTGTTGGCATTGATCTGAATGCAGGCAAGCAAACAAAACAACAACTTCAGTCTCATTTCTTCAATGAGAAGGGCAAACCTAGTGACGAGAAGGGCAACATGCGCACATCCGGACTTGCACATGAATGTAAGAGTCTTTAAAAAGTCAGTTAAATCAAATATTACACTATTTACATTACCTGTTAAGTAAAACCAAACAAACCTCTCACTTTACAATCTGCAGTCTTTAAAATTTCACCTGTAGTTACTTTTAAAGCACAATTGAACAAATCTCATTACTTATTTAATAGCCATCGTAAAACCTGCAAAAACTGTTCATGTTGGTTTTATTGCAAGAGGCGGACTGTATCTCACCCATTCTACGAGTAATGGTGTGCTCTCCTGCAGCCACAGCATCCATTCAGAACTCTTCTGTGCAATAAAGACTGCAGCCACCTTCAGTGTCTCCAAAACAGCTTCCAAAAATGGACCCACTGCCTCCACAGCCAGAGAGTAATAATACGGTGCAGTCTCAGCTAAGTAGCTACACACACACAAAAACACCGTATACATAGTAAGTTCAGTGCAGCACACGAAGCCGCCATTTCAGAATGTGATTGTTTTTAATACTATGCCTATATTTGGGTTTTGTGAGTATATTTTGTGGATTTTTACTTGATGCCCTGCTGGCTGTAATGAGAGACTTTTCTCCAGCCCTGCTGGGATACTGCAGTGACTCCGCTCTTCTGCAGGTACTGCGCTGTGGTGGAGTTGGCGAATGTGCCGCGAGATCTCACGTCGTGAACGATAAAACCGGCGATAAACACCAACAGCACCATCAGCACCCGTGACCACGGGAACCCCTGAGAGCGAATTTTCATCTGCAGAGACTATGGAAAAGGAGCGGAGGGGGAAATACGAGTGAGCATTAGTGACACTACAATGACATTCGTGTTGATATTTTGTTGTGGAAAAAATAACCAGTGTTAGACATGGAGTGTTAGTCACGTTACGACCTCAGCATCATGATGCCTGGCATGTTATCTAAGGAATAAATGTATTCTTACATTAACAGCATGTCCCGTAGTGTTTTATTCCTCTTAAACCACAGCACTTTGCTACTGATAATGACTTATTTATTACAGAACAAGACATTGTGCATTTAACTTGTTTATAGTCATGTTTAATGTTGGAACATCGACAAACATGATAGTTTCTGTTATCACTTATCAGCAGCTCTAAAAAGTCATTCCCTCACCCGACCCCCCCCTCCCCCCCCTCTCTTAAAGGTAATAAGGCACAACTTTTTTTACCAAGAAACCACAAATCCATCCATTCTGAAGACAGGTTAAACAGCTTTACTCTTACAAAACTCTGGCAATTCATTCGAAAAAATGTGAAACATCCCCTAATAGAAAGCATCACCATATGAACAATTTCACGTTTCTAATCCATTCATGTGCCACGTCCACCATAGACGTCCTTATTTAAATTGTTACCACAGACAGAGCTGGTATTAGAACAAACTCATTTAGAAGAACTGTCTGAGCTGATACATTTATAGAAAATTAAATCAACACCTTCTGATCAATCAGAACAGAGTACTCGACAGTGCTGTGGTATAAAACTACTTAAAGCTCATCGTTCTGAACTTGCGATTTGGTAGGACGGTTTAGTGTTTACCACATTCAATTGAATTTTTGGCCAGAATAACGCATCCCACATCCTTACACTGCAGACAGCACTGCATTCCTGTACGTCATCCACGTTAGCTGTGGACCTAATCTCTTCATTCGTCACTCTAAAAGACTGAATAGTTTCTTGAAGGTTGTTTCGCAACTACAAAAAAAACAACAAAAAAAACAACCAAGTGATTAGTACACACAAAGCAAAAATGAAAAAACTAAATATATATATATATATGTATCTGCCACTGTACCTTTGGTGGCAGTGTGCGCCATAAACTGAGCAGATGATTCAACAAGAGGCTGTTAAGGAAGACGCACAGAACTTTACAAAGGCTTACAAGTAACCTGATTTACAACATGGCACCTGATTATAAAATTGCAGATGTTGCATTAGAGGAGCAGTCCTGTGACTCTATAAAGAGGTGTCCAAAAAAATAATAATAAAGCTAATTATATAATAATTCTAAAATGTACTCATTATATTCAACACATAAAATTTGTTATTGATAGTAAGGTTAAATGTTAACCTGGACTGGGTGAGGTGTTTAGTGTAAAGTTGCCTCCATACACCGATACTCTGTGCGTCTACACAAAGGCACTCGGTCAGGCTGCTCAGCAACTACAGATAAAAGACATAAATCAGGTAAGGGCTACAAATGTAATCTCTCCACTGGATTCCAAGCAAGACGAGGTACACTCTGCACTCTGCTGTGTTTGTATTTTCCTATTTTATAGGCAGGCAAAGCTGCAAATTCAATTATTGATAAGACGGCATGCTGTTTATTGTGCTGGCACACAAGCTGCTGAGCTGTACTTCTGGTTCTACTGCGACTGAACAACATTTTCTCAGCCATCACTCCCGCCATCTATCAATGTTGCTGCTTGAGTTCACAAGCTGTCTGTAAGTACGAATGTGGCTCAAATATATAGCTTTGTTAAATGGTATAAGGCTAATCACTTATGATTCCTGTGGCTCAGGATATGCACATAGTGTTGGTCTGCATCCATTACGGAAGCAGGAAATATCTGCTATAACCTGATAGGTCTGGATCACACTTTTCTGAAGCGTCCAAATGACACCATCTCTGCGCCTTTGTGAACCACAGTAACCGAGAAAGAGGCCATCAAAGTCGGGCATTTTTGCCGACTTTGGAGGTCTGAATTTGGATCGGACGACACCTCAGGTACTGCCCAGAGATTAAGTTTCAGTGTAGGATTCTGAAAAACAAAGTGCATAGACTTAATGAAGAACCTGACCTTGGAAACCCAGCAGCTGTGGCCTGATTCGGTGCCCCCTCCTGGGCTTATCCTCTCACCTCAATGTAAATAAATGCTCATGGACCTGTACTCAGCAGTATATACCAACTAGTAGTGGTACTACAACTCCAATTCAGAAAAAGTTGGGGCAGTATGGAAAATGCTAAGAAAAACAAAGAAAAGTGATTTGTAAATATACTTTGATTTGTATTGAAACAAAAAACGTATAAAGACAAGATATTTTATGTTTTACCTAATCAACTGCACAATTTTTTGAAGAAAAACATGTCTTTTCAAATTGATGCATGCAACATGTTCTAAAAAAGTTGGGACGGGGCAATTTAGAACCAATAGCGATGGGACAAGTTGAATTAAGAAGGTGATGTGAAACAGGTGAGGTAATTGTCTAATCATAGTATATAAAGAGCCTCCAAAAAAGGCCTAGTGCTTCAAGAGCAAGGATGAGTCGAAGCTTGCCAGTCTGCCTACAGATGCGTTAGTGAATAAACCAACACTTTGAGAACAACATTCCACAAAGACAAATCTGTAAAATTGGCCTTCTGCAGTGCACAATATAATTAAAAGAGTCAAGGAATCCGATCAAATCTCGGTGTGTAAAGGGCAAGTCCAAAAACCACTTCTGAATGCGTGTGATCTCCAGTCCCACAGACATCACGGTCTTAAAAACCACCAAGAGTCTGTAATGGAGATCCTGACATGGGCTCGGGAATACTTTGGTAAATCTTTGTCCGTCAACAGCATTCACCATTGCATCCACAGATGCAAGTTAAGGCTTTACTATGCAAAGCAGAAGCCATACATTAAAAATGTCCAGAAGTGCCGTTGACTTCTCTGGGCTCGGTCTCATCTGAGATGGACAGTAACACAGTGGAATCGTGTTTTGTGGTCCGACAGGTCGACATTTCAAATGGTTTTTGGACAAAATAGCCACCGTGTTCTCCGGGCCAAAGAGGAAAAGGACTGTTCATCAAGCTGTTATCAACGTCAGGTCAGCACCCACGGCATGGTAACTTGCACTTCTGTGAGGGCAACATTAACGCAGAAAGATATTTTGGAGCAACTTATGCTGCCATCCAGAGCAGGACAACGCTAAACCACATTCTGCCCAGATTACAAGCACATGGTTGCGTAAATGCAGTGTGTGGGTGCTAGCATGGCCTGCCTCCAGTCCTGACCCCGATTGAGAACTATATATATATATATATTTTTTTTTCTTCAACTTTTTTAGTTAAGCCATATAGAAAATGTGAGGGCGGGTCTTCTTTGGCCTTTCTTCACTCAAGTGCTATCCGAGTTCATGTATAACGTGTATTTTAAAATTCCCACCAAGTTGAGCCCAACAGGTCTGACTGTAAAATACCGAGACAGGATTTCCAGTGTGACTCACAGCAGCTCAGGTGCATTATGTTTTTGGAGCATTTTATCTCACATAGCTAAATAAAACTGAAACGAGAAACCTTTTATCTGTGTGACAACTTCTTACCTCTTTCTTCATGCTATCAGGACAACTGGGCGTGGCTCTGGAGAGAAAGGAAGGGAAGTACATATGCAATGTAGATTCCGGTTTCGCTCCAAATGCTAGAACCTTCAGCCGGGGGTAGAGCCTCCTCAATTGCTCCTGCAGGCTGAAAACCCAACAGCTTTTAGCAAAGCAAATCTATAGCCCTGTTGTTCAATAGACTAATAATGAATCACTAGATAATGGTAATAAAAAACACCTCTGGTAGTCAGTTTGCAATAATTACCTTGGTGACAGGGCATTTCTGGGCATGTAAGCAAAATCCAGCAGAGGGAAGAATTCTTTCGGGCCCATTACCCCAAACCCTTTAGATAGATTGGCGTGGAGCCTGTAAGAGAGATGGAACAAGTTATATATTGTGCACTAACGCAAGACTAAAGGCCTCAGAAGTCTAATATTGTGCAAGAGCTAAAGCTGTCCGAGAACTAAAGCAGCAGTAACTCACGTGAGCAGTCTCTCTAGGTATGCAATGGCGTAGGCAGAGAGAGTTTTCACTCCTAGAACAGGGAGCATGATGCCCAGCCAAACTAAAGGCCAACAAAACCACACAATATTGAATTAACTCATGAACAATCGGGACATCCCAGTCTATTTCAAACCAGGTAACCTATCCCATTGGCTTTAGGCCACATACAATTTAAGAATGCTCACCTCTTATGCCTTGGGTAAGATCATAGAAGCCGGCTTGTCCGAGAGCCCACATAATGGTCAGACACTTGGCTGGACGGTTCTGGTGGGAGCGCAGCAGCTCCAGGTGCTAAGACGGGCACACAGTGTCGAGGAGTTGGCAAAAAGGATTAACGCAATAATTGCTTAAATTGAACCATTAAAACAAACTTTACAAAGACCATGTGGTCATTTCCTTAAACAATTGTTAATAACTGAACGATTTTGTGCAATACTGTCCGAGAATCAAGGCAGACATGCATCAAGTACAATATTTTCAAAAGTTACTGGGAGTCGCATTTAAATTCAACACGTGCAATATTAGTCTTTTCTCTTTTCTTTCCCAACACGCTGCACTAAGCGAAGCAAAAGAAACAAAGAACATTTCCCCTGACTATCGTCTACCTCCACAAAACAAATTAGCGTTGGGCCTCAAACCACATACTTGTCTACTATTCTAGATCATTATTGAGAACACTAACCAGTTTTCTGATTACATTTAGCGTTTGGTTGATTGATTTTTTTGACATCTTTAAACCTACTGAAAGACCTATTTTGGGTACCAGCCTTCTGGATTTCCTAGATTAGTCAAAACTTTTGAATGTAGGGTCAAAGTTTCTGAATTTGCCACACGGCTTGTGACGACAATCACAACAATGGTGAGAAGTTTTAAGAGAGACAGAGCTCGTCAGTGCGCTTAAGGAAATCGCTAAACATTTTATTCGTTCGATTTGGAAAACGGATGGACAGGGATGATTGGGCTCTGATGCATCATCTAGTGAATGTTGCTTGTAATTTTCCACATGTACAGAAGATAGAAACGTTGAAGTCACGGTTGCTTCTGCAAGCGCTCAAAGTCATGCATCGAGTATAAACCAAGGGTTCCACTGCTTCGTGGCGCATCATACCATCCTGATGTGGATTATTTTTATACATGTGGATATAACTAGACTGGTAAGTCTGTGCTGGGAATATCCTTTTAGGTTTTTAGTCACTTGTATTACACATACATTTTACCAGCCTCCTAAAGTGTCCAAATTTTATAGTAATCCTAAATTATTAAGATATATATATTTTTTTTAATGTATGCTGGCCAAGGTTTAGGGGTCACAGAAAATATACTGTACATCTGCCCAAAAGGTTTGGGATCCTCTGCATTCACAAACGTCCACTTTAAGTTATAGTACAGACTACAGCATTTCTGCAGACCCTATAAATCCAAGCAACGGTGGCAAGACACAAAACGACCAAAGCTTTTCCAAGTTCCAACCAAACCGCTGGAGAGCAAATGGGCATAAATTTCACTTACCTCAGACAGGTTGAGCGTTGCTGTTTTGGGTTTGTTCATCAACATGGCCTGAATGCACATTCTGTAGCCATGCAGTGGTTCGGCTATTATAAATAAATAAATCAACAAACAAAGAAACAAATAAAAAAATTAATAGGAGATACACAATGTGACTCCTCATGGAAGCTCTAAGTGGCCATTAGGTTTTTTTCCCTGTTGTTTTCTTGAGATCTTTCCTGTGTACTGGATATCCATCATCCCGAAGTCAATGGGTTTTTTTGGTTAAATACCTGAAATAAGGTCTGTGGTCAACACAAGCTCAATACATGTTCACGTTTTAATACTATGCCATAAAATACCTCAGCAATACCTCACTCAGGATTTTTAAAAAAGTTTTTACATCTCTTGAAAAGGGTGGTTGTTAACAAGTGGCTAAATGGGACTATAGTGGCTACAGTGAGACTACAGAGGTTGTCAGGGACATTAACGTCATCATGCCGAACATGAAAACTCTTCTACTACAGCCTTGTTGGGTTTATATTCGCGCTCTTGCAACTCAAACTTCCCAACCTGTAGATTTATCAATTTATAATATTCTCCAATTTTATTGTTTTTTTTGTAAATAAACAAGCATGACGGTGGTGAAGTCCTGCGACCGTGGTGTAGTTCGTTTATAGTCCAATGTAAAAGCCTAGTTTTTTTTTTTTTTTTTTTTTTACTTCTGGTGAGTGTATAGGCTTCAAAAACCGAAGTGAAAATTCTTGGCCGGAGCTGAATATAATGAAAAAAATTACACTTTTTCAACATTTTTTTCACCATTGCATAAATAGTAAAAATGTGCTTTTTACTATTTTATCTTGCTTTTCAAAGAAAAAAAAAATCAATTACAAAAACTACAATTTCGAAATATTTCTTTAACACAGAACATTTCTTTTTCATTCCAGCAGGCATAAGCTACCAACAAGGCACAACATACCTTTAAATAGATAAATTAGCAAAATAAAAATATATGGATGTAGTCATCTTTGAGCCCCCCTTGAATAGCTGATGTTAGGCCTATAACTGACTGCTGAAAGAATGTGACACAACAAAAAAGTGCATTGACAAGAGTGCAAAAAAGTGGATAGACCCACCACAAATTAATAATTGTCCTAGACATATGCCGACATGTTCACTGCAATTAAAGCTTTGCGTGTCTCACTCTGGTTGCTATGCTATTTGGTCACGTCATCAAACACGTTGTTCGGTCAAATTTATTTGGCCTTTTCACTTATTGCTTTTTTTTGATGCTATTTTCGGTTGCCGAACATTCGGTGCATACTTATTCAAAATCTTATCTTAAATGAACGAAGCATGTACGAATCTTAAACTTTTGTTGGTCACAGAAGTTATTTTCTGCAATAAGCCAAAAACCAATGGAAAAATCCTATTGGCTTTTTGCCGAGGTAAGCGGGGTGATGCCAACATCCAAGCTGGCCTACAAAAATACTCCATCCCTGCAGGATTGACGAATTCCACGTTAATGTCCGACACTTGAGAAGGGGACACACATCCCTCTCTCTTAATACGGAGACAGAGTCCATCTCTACAGTGGGACATTATGACATTTACGATGGCGAAGATGCCAACGTGCATGTAACACCATTCCCATTCACAAAGCGCAAGATTTTCCTCACGATAAAATTACATGGTGAGAAAACAGCTTTTGTTATGTCGAGATCACGAGTAAACAACAGAAAAAAAATGAATAATGCACGGCCGCTTGGGGCTTCCGTACACTACCACTGAGGCTTGAACAAACTTCAACACAGATCCTACATTAACCCAAATGGCTGAAATAATATCTAACTTTCAAGAAGTCCTAAAATATTTAATTACAACAGGTTGAGCAGGATGCTATAGGTATAGCAAACTGCATTTTTTATCGACACGACTAGTAGTATGAATTATTACCTGTTGGTCTATCCAACTCCCGGAGCATGGTATACACACAGTGATCGAAGAATTCTTGTAGTGTGTCACCGCTTTTCCCCAACAGATGCTTAATTATGTTGCGCAGATCCTTTCCAGCAAGGCAGTAGGGGTAATCTGCATAGAGATGTATTTGTTAAAACCCACAAAATTCAGAATTCACACTCCTGTGTGGTAACAGATTAGACCTCCTGCTTTATATGCTGATCCCCATCTGCTGTTTGTACGATAAACAAAACATTCCTCAAACTGAAAAAAGTTCCTCTCAAAGGAACCGGTAATCTCCATATTCAGCAACACATTTCAGACACGCACCATGAGCGTAGCTGCTGAGCGTGGGATCGGTGTCAGGTGCGAGCAGCTTGCTGTTCAGATACCCGGCCAGATCCTTCACCCAGACACACGGATTCTCGGGGAACATAGCTTGACTTTTCTCCAGCTGTTTCCACAACTCCACCACATCCAGCTAGGACAGTAAGGGGGGAGAAATATAGCCAGCCACACAGACAGTCAAAGTTAAGTCACATTTATTTATATAGCGCATTTAAAACACGAGTGTTGACCAAAATGCTACACGTCATGCATGGTAAGAAACAGAGCATACAAATAAACATGCAAACAAATAATGAAAAGATTGAGTAGACACACTAGGTATGATGCTATATAACCCCCCCCAACCACCACCACCACCACAGCAGTGCTACTGGGGAAAGTTGGAAACTATAAAACCAGTACATATACAGGATACAAAAATAAACCATGCTGGTATTGGTATGCGTTGTAACATATCCAATACTCACAGCTTTGATGGCTTCCTCCAACGTTTTGTAGTGGGTCACTTTTGAGCTGCTGTTGGACTGGGACTTCTTCGACTGTTTTGCTGCGTTAGGTTTCTTCTGTTGCGTCTCAGCTGGTGGAGGAACCTGTTCCTTGTTCTGCTTCTTTGCGATCTTCTCGAAACCGTCATATATCGTCTCGGACATCTTTACAGGCGCTGCGAACAACAAAAGATACGATTTTATCAAACGCACGTCAAAAGGAGTCGACGGGTCTGAGAGAGAATCTCTCTCAACATGACGACACATTATTCAGGACAGCCTCTCGCATCTCGGATCCACGCCCGGTCCAAAAATAATAAAAACTGTGCAACGACAGACCGACTGCAGCATGGCAGGGTGCACGTTTTGAAACTGATCTTCGGCACAGTTTCGCTAACTGGGAGGCTTTCGATCACATCCATATCTTTTCAGAATGACTACACTGTCTCCACATTGTGCACGATATACAGCAAGTACAGGCTGCCTGCCACATGTACAAAAAATATATTTTTTTTTAAATCAAAACCAAAACCTCAGTATGCCCCACATACCAAATTACAGTCAGTCATTCTTGGAAGAGGACTCACAAAGGTTGATTGAACCGAAGTCCTGAACTCCTCTACTTTAACCTTTCAAAACATTGAGATCAATTACACTGATGTGCTGACTCAGTCGTGTTCTTTACTCCACTGTGATGCTGAACAATAAATCTGAAAGAGGAGCGAGACGCTATGTTTTTTTATCAGTTTTATACTGATTAAAAAAAAACAATTATATATACCCTCTATGAACCCTGTTTCAATCATCCATCCATCTTCAGGGTTGCGGGGAACCTGGAGCCTATCCCAGGAATCATCGGGGACAAGGCGGGGTACACCCTGGACAGGGTGCCAGTCCATCACAGGGCACTTTCTTTCAATCAGATTTCGATAAATGAATGGATAGAATGTGTATTTATCAGATTATTTCCACGCATTTTATCTTTGCGTCGCACACGACAATACCAACACAATGCCTTAAAAGGACACAAAGCGGGCGATTTTTAGCAACCGGATCAAAAAAAAAACAAAACAAAAAAAAAACTTCAAAACATCCATAATTTCCTGACTTCAAGAATAAAGCTGAAATCTTTTGAGGAGGAAAAAAAAAGTCTTAGTGCATGATATTACGTTTTAATTTATTTATTCATTTTCATACAATTCATTTACCTTTTCTCTCCTCCCTTCCCTTTCCCAAATATTTCATTGAGAAGGGGGGGGGCAAAAAAACCAAAGGAAAACAAAATTAAAAGTACCCGCCTTCCCCCGGCTCATCATGGCTACTCAATAACTGTTGCTGGTTATATAAAAATTATAAAACCCAAGAACAGGCACAAACATTTAAGTGGGAAGTGTCAGTAACTCCATCATTGCAGATTGATTCAGAGTAATGTATGATATTATGATAAAATGTCACAGCAACATTAGCCAGGACACATCGTGGGCTCGAAGCCAAACAGGCTGGAGTTCCACTTTTTCGGGATCGATCGTTTTGACCGTCAATCATGTACACACCACCTGGGACCGGAACCGCAGACTTAACCATCGATAACCTTGAAGGTGAACGCCGGCTGCGATTTCTCCTTCGGCGAAAGAGACGAACTTCACCAAACCCTCGTGTGAACACATGAATGTTATGTACCATTGTGTCATAGTATTGGGACTTTGGGATTTTCTACGCTATTGGACGTCAGCCGATAGTTTAAAAACATCCGCTGATCAGGGACCAATTATATCCTGTCAATCAAAAGCGGACGGGAACACACAAGGATTGCATGTTGTGTGTAAAGATGACGTTTCTTGTGTGGAATGACGACAAAACTGCTGTTTGTAATCTCTGCAGTGGTAAATTTTTACACTGGGAAGTGAGCAGCAGCGACGCGGGCGTTTCGGCATCGAGTCTAATTTATCATCTTTTACCAAGCTGCTCACGCTGAATTAAAGGGCCAGTACACCAGTGAAAGATTTAAATGAAGATGAGTGGTCAAAAAAAAGATATATAATAGCAGAAAAATATATTTGTAGAGTAGTATATTTCATATCCAGTTAATGTTAATACATAAAGTGTATATTATATATTACCAGTTTGAAGTTCAGTGAAGTAGAAATGCTTTTGTTTGTGGTGAGTGAATGTGACGACTAACAGGTTTTTAGAATTCAGTCAATGTTGTGAGGGAAATTAGTCATTTTTACTTTGTAATAATTGTTTCTGTTCATGTCCATCTGAGGATAATGCCCAAGAAGGCCATGTCATGTCACGGAGATCAGTACAGAATGTTTATCTGCTTACAGAGACACAAACGTGTTCTTCCGTTCAAGGTTCAACTGCACATATTCTAAGACCCTAAAACAAAGCTTGTTTGAACTGCCTCAAACTGCTTCTTATCAGTATACAGAAGTGTGTCATGCTCTGCATTTCATATATATATATATATATAGTAGTGGTTCAGCACAAGCACTTCAGAGCGCTCTCATTATTCCATCCTGCTTTATTCTATCCTGTATTAACCAACTTTCGGTAATAAACCTTTTTTTTACCTTCAGAGGACGAGTCTGTGAGTGTTGTCAAATTTCCACGACAATTTGCCGTCTCCTGGCTGGGCTGCATGTGTTTTTCCACTTTTCTGGACAACAAGCAGACCGGCCACTCGAGAAAATGTTTCACTTACATGCAGGCAGCTTGCCCTTTGTTGTGCAGAGCGAAAGACTGATGCAGCCTTACCACTGACTGGTATGAAACATCAAGAATTTAGAATTAGAATTTTATGAAGTCATTGTGTATTGCTGTGTTTATGGAAGGGAGTCAATAATATAAGAAATGCATGTATTACATTGAGAGAACTATTACATGGAGGTGATTTCTTATAAGAAGTTTCAGGAAGTTCGACGGCAGAGATGTTGGGGTTTCTAAGATCACGGCTTCAAAACCAAGATATATACCGACAGGTATGAATGAGAGAGAGAGAGAGAGAGAGAGAGAGAGAGAGAGAGAGAGAGAGAGAGAATAGTAAAAATATCTGCAAATGGCGACCCTGAAGAAGGAGTAAGCGGTAAGAAGATGGATAGATGGATGGAAAGAGTCTGGTTCAAGCAATAAATAAGTAAAGGAAGTACTTATTAAGAAGCGCAAGAGGCGCATTCATAAGAAACTTTACAGTCCATACAGGACTTTTTGTGATTTTTGCAGTCAAAAATGTTTGATTTAGATGCAGATTTTGGAAAAATTTGTGGACTTGTGAAAACTGAGTTTCGTGTGAATCGCACGTGAATCGAGGGCTTCGGACGAACGAGGTGATGTCCCGGCCCAAACCGGCGGTAATTGTAAAAACGGAGCTTGCAAAAAAAAAAAAAAAACACCTGTTATGCCTTCGATTTATAACGTCACAACTTCACTCACTTAAAATAATGCGATTTTAACAATTATGAGTCTTTATCGATCAAATGTACACATGCACAGTGAAATTCTTTTCTTCACATACCCCAGCACGTCAGGAAGCTGGGGTCAGCCATGATACAGCGCCCCCTGCAGCAGAGAGGGTTAAGGACCTTGCTCAGTGGCAGCGCTGGGGCTTAAACCCTCAACCTTCCGATGAATAACCCAGAGCATTAACGACTAAGCCTCCACTGCCCCATCCAGATTTTGAATATTCCCGCCCATGTTCACGAGGCTCCGCCCCCAGAACCTAGCGCATTGGTTCTTTTTTTTTTTTTTTTTTTTTTTTTAAACATGACTGACAGGTGGCGCGTCCAATCACAGACAAGTATTCCGGACCGGAAGTAAGTTTTCCCAACGAGTTCTCGCAACCACTCGGGACAGTTGTGCCAAGGCCACGCCTCGATCCTGAATGGTCTATATACTTCCCGGTTCTCTGTACGAGTCAGGAACGAACAGATCGCCTACTGCACCTCGAAGTGTGAACGTGCGGCTGAAACGGATGTGTGCAACTAACTATCTGCTCACCTCTGACTTAGCTAGCGAACACTTCCGGTGCTAAGCGGTTAGTGTAGCTGTAGAACTCGGTCCGTTATTAAATGATCACACGCGTTAGACCCAGGAGGACACAACAGCTAGCCCGCTCCCTGCAGGAGAACACTGAGAGCCTAGTGTGAGGGAGAACAGGACAGTTCACTTACCATACAGCTCGAGTTTCGGGGAGTTCGACTCGATCAGCGCTTTCCTGGACTTCTTGTCGGCCTGACGCTTCGCGCCGCTGCTCGGTTTCTTGCCTCTCGTCACCAGCTCCCATTTTCCAGCAGAACCGTTATTGTTCGCAGACGAAGCCATCGCTATTTGTTTGTTTAAACACCTTTAATTCCCCTAGAGCCAGTGTACAGAGTAATGATCGCAGGTCAGCTCCAGCTGCAGCTTTAAACAGTCTCTATGCCACGTCGGCTCCGGGGGCGTGACGTCATCACGCAGCCGCACGTGCTCAGCTTCTTACGCATCCGATATTCAAAGAAATAAAAGGAAATATTTATAAGGAATTATTTATA
>JAOUWY010000027.1:3203147-3215086 GCA_025728095.1 Prietella phreatophila
ACACACACACACACACACACACACACACACACACACACACACACACACACACACACACACACACACACACTCTACCAGCATGTATTTGGAAGGAGAAAACCATGCAAAGCTCCCTGGTGCAGTGAGGCAGCAATGCCACCCGTTACACACATGCCCCTTTATTCTTACTATGTAAAATGAAAAGAATTAAATAAATAAGTAACTCGATGTGTACTTATATATACTTATATTACAGATTTACTTTTAAAGGTTCACATATAAATATACTCATATAAATACACAACAAAGCAGGTTTTGAATCTTTTTTCATCATCAGTTAAGAAGGACTTAAACGAATGAATGTAAAACATGTAAGTGTGCCTCATTGTGTTCTCCAAAGGCTTCGTGGGATGGTCTGACAGGGCGAGTTCTCTTCAACAAAACCAATGGCTTGAGAACGGACTTTGATCTAGATGTGATCAGTCTGAAGGAAGAAGGACTGGAAAAGGTATTTGCCTTTGTTTTTTTTTTTGTTTTTTTTTTGCATGTCTGTGTACATTGTCATTGTACATTTGTTCATGTGAATTTTATATATGCATATGTCTATTGGATCAACAGATTGGCACATGGGAACCTCTGAGTGGCTTAAACATGACAGAGCATCACAAGAGTAAAGCGGCCAATGTTACCAACTCCTTGTCTAACAAATCACTAAAGGTCGCCACTATTCTGGTAAACACATGCACTTAAAATATTAATCCACACACTCAAATACACCTTACTGTCCCAGCATATTATTCCAGTTAGGAATTAATGAATGAGTTTAAATAATTTGTATGACTGTCCCAAATGCTAAATCCCAATGCAGTGATTAATTGGATAATTGATTAGTCCACAAAAAGGTTTTTAAGAAGGCCCAGACAGCATTTTAATCAGAGACATTGTTTTTCTTGAAGACATAATTTCATATAGATAAAATTATGAACAACAAGAACTTAAAGTGAGTTGTAACTATGTTAGATGAGAACACACCGATTGCATTGCACAAAAGACATTATGATTTCATGATCTTGATTTAGATCTGTGGCCTATTTAACGTGATAAATAGGACAAGGACTATTCATGCTGTAATATATTGGCAATAAAGCCAAGACATGTATTAGGCTTTATTATTTATGTATTGATTGATTTTAAGATTTTTTAAAAATGTGATTTTAAGTGATATTCCTTTGTCAGCTCATGTTTTTTTTTTCTGGCTTAAAGGCAAGTGCTTGTTTCTTTTGTTTTTTTAATCGAAATTGATAGTCTAGATGCTGTTTGAAAACCTGACATCATTAAAAAAACTCTCTAGTTAAGAAAAGACTGGCAACCTCAGATGCATGTTCATTTTAATGTTAGTGAAATGTTAAGAATTTTAATAACCTGAAAGGTCCACCCAGAAAAGCAACTTAAGCTGATTATAAACACAGAATATTAATATTAATCAATATATCAAATATTAAGTATTTTAAGAGACAATTCAGTTTCTAACTCTGACTGTTATTTGCATAGTTTAAGGTGGTGAAATCTCAAGCTATAAATTGAAAAACATTAGTCTACATTCACAGGCCCCACTGACAGTCACAACAGCACTCACTGAGCAGAATTTAATTTAAAACCATGTTATAAAAGCTCATTTTTTACTCATTCTACAATATACCAAAGAAAGATAATTCAGAGTTCCTTTCTGATTGTTCTCAGGATAATAGGATTATGCTAAGTTCTCCTCTTGTTTCTCATACAGGAAGAGCCCTATGTGATGTTTAAGAAGTCAGATAAACCTCTCTGTGGTAATGACCGCTTCGAGGGCTACTGTGTAGACTTGCTGCGTGAGCTCGCCGCTATTCTTGGATTCCGTTATGAGATCCAACTGGTGGAGGATGGGAAGTATGGAGCAGTAGAAGAGAGCACAGGCCAGTGGAACGGCATGGTGCGAGAACTTATAGACCATGTAAGTCTTTCAATATTATAATATTTTCAATATATAGATTTTCAATAAATAACAAGTACAGACATTTCCCCTTTGTTGTATTTATTTATAGCAATTTGTTTTATCCTATACAAGTGAGGCAGAACACAAGTACATAGCTAACTTGGTAGAAGTCTTGATATCTGAAATGAGGACTAATGAGGACTGACCAAAAAGAAAAGAAAAAACAATACCATTTTATAAACAACAATGATGATCAATTTAACATAAGTGTATTTCACAGATACTTTTTCCTAATATTTTTCTGTATAACTGTTTGTACATTTGAGTACAGATCAAATAGATGCCTTAAATATATTGTAAATGTATTTATAATGATCCTGCTTGCTACATCATGAAACAATGTACATTAAGAATGTAGAAACAATAATATTTTTATGTGTCAGAGGTTCTAATAGAGGGCTCTATCAATTGGACTTGATAAATATGTGGTACATTTGATATAAACATATATCATATTCTGATGACTCTCCACAGACAGGGACAGATTCAGTTGCAGAGTTTTAAAGATTATTTAAGTATATACAAGGACAGTCCAAGTCAGTTTACCAGTAAGAAAGAGTATCAGAGGCAAGGCAGATGCACTCAAGAGGTTCCAGGTAAATACAAAATGGCATGCCAAGAACAACAGGTTTAAGCAGATAAAAAAAATAAATCAAAAATGTGTCATACACAAGGATGGCAACCAGTAATACATTAATGCATCTAACAGGTAGTTGTAATATAGACATAAGTAAGGGGTAAATTTCCAAAAAGGAATGCAAGCAGTTGCAAAGTAAGAACTACTGAGGATGACCTCCTCTGGTTGGTGGGGGAAGTTCACTAAGTGACTGCTCACCTAAACCCATTTATCCACTGCTGGAATGTTGGTTTTACCAAGAAAAACAGGAGCACACTGTGGTTAATGATAATGAGTCTTTATTAGTCACACATACAGTAGAGCACAGTGAAATAGTTTTTTTCACATACCCCAGCCTGTCAGAAAGTTGGGGTCAGCCATGATACAGCACCCCTGGAGCAGAGAGGGTTAAGGGCCTTGCTCAAGCGCCCAACCGTGGTAGATTGGCAGTGCTGGGGCTTGAACCACCGATTAGAATGGCCTTTACCACTAAGCCACCACTGCCCCCCAAATGGTTAGTTTTGTAGAGGAGGGAATTAACAAAAATTTTTATCTAATGGATCTAAATAGGTTTCTTATGGCTTGGTTCTTGAATTCTCACTTGAATTGGCCCACTAAATGGGAGCCACAAGCAGTTTTAGGGGAATAACAACATAATATTTTGTTGTTTTGTTTTATGGTGTTTTAATTGTAATATATGCAGCAGGAGCTTTTGTAGTTTTATTCCCATGACTGTAATATTAATTAATGATTGTACTGAATCAGGTAAGAAAAAAAAAACCCAGCAAGCTATACCATTCATTATGCTCTTGCATTACTGCTTATAGCCCTTGTATTTGGCCCAAGCTTGCTTGCTGCCAGCTTCTGTGTGGCACTTATTCTTCCCATTCCATGGGTCTGAACAGCCATGCCTTCTATCCATATCTGTTCTTGCTGTGACAACACAGCAAAGGAGCTTACTAGGCTCCATCCAAGATTATTATTAACATGGATGGATGGATGGGTGATATCTCAATAATGAGTGGTTGAATATTTGTAATATTATATGAATTTTTTCTTGTACTCAGCAGATGACCTAATTAGATCAGAATTGTCTGAAATAGTTTTTCTTCAGTAGCTTCCTTTTTTTATTTCAGCCATACAAATTTGTAAAAGAAAGATTAGACTTCTTGGTGGTGGAGGTTTCCAGTTGACAGCATTGGCATCAAGTGCCACTTGTTTTCTTCCTAGAGCTCTTTGCACGTATATCAAACCAAAATAACTGGTCCAAGTCGAACTGTGCAAGAGGGTCTTGGTTGGTTTCAGTCAAACACTAGTGCAGTTTGATTTCAGTCAGACAGCAATTTGTGAATCCAGAATCGATCCAACTCCACAAAGTGAACCAAACATGCAGTGTACTTTGTGTTGTGATTGACATTTACCTGTTACGATGAACTGCTAATCTGAGCCACAAGGCACAAACTAAGCCAAATAACATAGCTGAAGTACTGGAGAAATGTGATATTTTGGGGATGTAGATCAATGAACAAAAATGGAAACAAATGTATAATTATCTAGTACTTTATTGAGCATGTTCTCTGTGATTGGATGTGCTCAGGTGTGTTCTATGTACACTTGCCAAAAGGTATGTTTACTTTTTTCTTTGTATTTCTGACCAATGAATGAAGGAGATTTATGTGTGTGTTTTCAGCCCTACATGTCCCTCAGCAAACATTTTTGCCTTTTGAGTAATTAAATTATGTGCAGTAAGAAAACATCAAAGAAAATTTAGCCCTGATTCTGACCAGACTGATAGCTGTGAAAGCACACTTACAAGTAATATTGTTACAGGTTGAGTAAACTGCTTAACCCAGCCTTCCAGTTTGTCTGTGGCACTGGAACTTTGTTGATTTTTTCCAGTCTCATGCTTCTGTGCCCGCAACCACCCTGACAAGTCCCGGAGCTGTTATACTTGCTCAGGATCAGGGAGAGAAAACCAATTCCCCTTCCAGTTTATCTTAATGAGGTGAGATGCAGGTGGAGCACCAGAAGACTGCAGCAAGCTCTGGAGCACCTCTTAGTCCTCAGCCTGTGCTTTCGGAAGTGCCTCACAAGTCAAGGAGGGCCTGATTTTGATATCCTTGGCAAAGGTGTATGCAGAGTATCAGTACTTGAACCCAGGTTTTTAGTTTTTTTTTGCAGGTTTTTTTTTTTAATTGACTCTTTCCTCTGAAGTGACAAGTGAACCAAAACCATTCCAGCAAAATGCTCCCTACAGCAAAACAGTCCTCTGTATTTTAAGATGTCACCTGTCTGTATTTTGTACAATTCTTATACCATTCCATTCTTAATTAGGACATATGGGGAATTTTAGCCCTGAGAGATAATGACAGCTGGAGGAGATGGATGAGAGCTTGGCAGGATGTAGGAGCATTGTTAATCTTTTCTCCAGGGATTTTATTAACAGACACTGTAGCCAGAGCATGTTCATGTGTAAAAACACTTTATCATACAACACAATGAACACTGCGGAATGAATTACTGATATAATCTTTTATTATTTATCATACATTAGCTGTGTGATCAGCTGGATGGTTAGTACACCTGATTGATTGTGGATCTCCTCAGGTTGTTTAAATTGCACTTAACATAGTATCACCATTACTTACTCTCAATAATAATGTGGCATTTTTAAATATTGTCCTTGTCAACACATAGGATTAATTTAATAAAATTGTACTAATTGTTTAGAGATGTATGTTATTTTAAAGTATTGTTCCATATTTTATACAGTGGTGCTTGAAAGTTTGTGAACCCTTTAGAATTTTCTATGTATCTGCATAAATATGACCTAAAACATCATCAAATGTTCATACAAGTCTTAAAAGTAGATAAAGAGAAACCATTTAAACAAATGAGATCCATTTTGATACTTGGTCATTTATTTATTGAGGAAAATGATCCATTATACATATCTGTTAGTGGCAAAAATATGTGAAACTTACTTTCAGTATCTGGTTTGACACCGTTGTGAAGCAATAACTGCAACTAAACATTTCTGTTAACTGATCCTTCACAGGAAGAATCTGGAAGAATTTTAGCCCGTTCCTCAGTACAGAACACCTTCAAAATTGGGATGTTAGTGGGTTTCCTGATATGAACTTCTTGCTTCAGGTCCTTCCACAACATTTCTATTGGATTAAGGTCATGACTTTGACTTTACAAAACATTAACTTTATCCTTTTTTTTTAAAACCATTCTTTAGTAGAAGAACTTATGTGTTTATGGTCATTGTCTTGGTGCACATTCTCTTGAGATTCAGTTTATTGACAGATGTCCTGACTTTTTACTTTTTGAAATTGCTGGTATAATTCAGAATGAATTGTTCCATCAATGATGACAAGTTGTCCTGGCCCAGATGCAGAAAAACAGGCCTTAACCATGATACTACCACCATCATGTTTCACAGATGGGATAAGGTTATTGTGCTGGAATGCAGTGTTTTAATTTCTCTAAATATAACCCTTCTCATTTAAACCTAAAACATTATTTTGTTCTCATCAATCAACAAAATGTTGTTCCAGTAGGCTTTTGGTTTGTCCACATGATCTTTAGAAAACTGCAGATATTCTTTCTGGAGAGCAGTGGTTTTCTCCTTGCAACCCTAAAATGCACACCTTTGTTGTTCTGTGCTCTCTACATATGGTGGTCTCATGAACATTAACATTAGCCACTGTGAGAGCAGGCTTTAGTTATATTTTAGAAATCACTTGGAGTGATTTTTGTTGGTCTCCACTCCTGAGGAGGGTAACAATGGTCTTGTATGTACATATGACCTGAAAGATGCTGTGTTATGATAAACTGCCTTGATCACAAGAAGTTAGTCCATTATTTGAGGGTTATGAATCAATGTTTCTTAATTGCTTCTTTCTCTTTGCTGTTTTGTTTGACAGAAAGCAGATCTGGCAGTGGCTCCCTTGGCCATAACATATGTCAGGGAGAAGGTCATCGATTTTTCGAAGCCCTTCATGACTCTTGGGATCAGCATCCTGTACCGCAAACCCAATGGCACAAACCCTGGCGTCTTCTCCTTCCTCAATCCCCTTTCCCCTGATATCTGGATGTATATTCTGCTGGCTTACTTAGGTGTCAGTTGTGTGCTGTTTGTCATAGCCAGGTAACATGTCAACTTTGGTGGAGAAAATAACAGAATATTTTGGAAAGGTAGGAAAATTCTCCAAAACAGTCCGCGTTGTAAGTATATTCTTTGATTTTGTTTAACCGCAATACTTTTGGGTGGGATCTCATTTCTAAGGTCCTCAGAATTATTGCGGTTAAAGTTGTGTGACTCTCAGTGTTACTGGCACTATGATACCTAAAAATGCCACAATTGCCACCTAAGTTGGTTCAGAATATGCATAGAACAAAATTTTATGATGTCGGTGTACGATTGGTAAGTTTGATTTATCTGATTCTTGGAACCCTCTGCACATTACTGACCAAATATCTACTATGATAATTTTTTTAGTAAAGGCAGAATAAGTCATTATAGGAAAATCTTTAATTCAAGTAAAAACAAACAAACAAACATAAACATTAGAAAATAGACTTTACCAGGAAAGAATTATGCAATAAATTAGAAACATTAGCACAAGAAAGATCACAAGTTCTTAAGTCAAAATCCCATGCAACAATCAACAAAGACACAACAATAGGTATATACACAGACTACAACTAGGTCTCCATACAGAGCTCCAAATGTCAATAACTTAATGTGATATTCTTTTTATTCTGTGCTGTGAAAAATAACCCCCCCCTCCAGATTTCCTCTATTTTTTGCATTTGTCACACTATATTGTTTCAGATCTTCATATAAAATGTGATGTAAGACAAGTAGAACATGAGAAACCACAAAACACATTTTTTAAATGATAATCTCCCCACCTCTCCCTGGATAAACATAATGTTCTGTGTCATCTTTAGCAGCAACTACTGAAACCAAACGCTTGTGATAGCTGGAGATCAGTCTTTCAGATCATTGTGGAGAATTTGGCCCACTGTTCTTTATATAATTGCCTTAATTCAGCCTCACTGGAGAGCTTTCAGGCATGAATCACCAATTTAAAGTCCTGCCACAGTATCTCAGTGGGGTTCATTCAGAACTTTGACTAGGCCACTCCAAAACCTTCATTTTGATTCCTTTGAGCCATTCAGAGGTGAACTTGCTCTTGTGTTTTTAATCACTGTTTTGTTGCGTAACACAATTGCAAATGAGCTCGTAATCACAGACTGACAGAAATTCTCCTTCAAGATTTACAGGTAGACAGCAGAATTCATAGTTATATCAATTGTGCCAGGACACATAGGCCCTGAAGCAGCAAAGCATGCCCAGACCATCACAATACCGCCATCATGTTTGACTGCTGGGATGATGCTATTAAGGAATGCGGAATTAGCTTTATGTCATATGTAACAAGGTGCATGTCTTTCAAAAACTTCTACTTTTGACCCATGAGTCCATAGAACTTCATTCCAAATGGCTTGGCAGTCATCAATGAGTTTTTTTGGTAAATCTGAGATGAGCAGTTATGTTTCTCTTGGTTTTCAGTGTTTTTCACTTTGCAACTCTTCCCTGAATACAATTTTTGTCCAGTAATTTTTCTAGTGGTAGTATCATGAATACAAAGCTTTTCTGAGTGAATACGGCCAGCAGTTCCTTAGATGTTCTTGTGGGTTCTTTTGTGACTTCCTTGTTGTGTCTTCGACTGGCTCTTGGAGGAATTTTGATAGGCCAACCACTTCTGGGAAGATTCACCATTGTTCCACGTTTTCTCCATTTGGAGATAATAGAACTCACTGTGGTTTGCTGGAGTCCAAGAGCGTTAGAACTAAGTAACCCTTTCCAGACTGATAACACAACCCTTTGTAACCCTTTCCACACTGATATATTTCAGCTTTCCTTTCAGTTTAGCAGGGTTTGGTGATTTATTTGCTCTAACGCTCATACTCAGCCTGTTAATGAGCTGGTGATTTGAATTTGGTGTCTTTGATCAGTTAAATCAACAAATCATGCAGGACTCTGGCCAATCAGGACTGGAGATTGACACCTCTGAGTTTATATGTCTGTTGTAGAGTTCTACCTGTCATTTTATGAATTCCAAAGTGCCAAGAGACATATGCACTGTACATTTAAGAAGAACTCTCAGCTCTGCAGTTTTTAGTCAAGGTTTATTGTGGGACAATTTTAATGACAGTTATTGCAATAAAAGCTTCTTGGACAACGGCGCTTCAGCTACTGGAAACAGAGTGATTATTCATTCATAACAAAATCTGTTGAATTATTTAAAAGGTAGGTATATTGTGCATAAAATGAATGGATGATACAGTTTAATGCAACATTCAAATGTCCTACTGATTTTGAGATAACACTGGATAAATCCTTTTAACTGTAATAGCCATAGTTTTAGTGAAATACAAGATCAGTCTGTCCATTGATGGACAGTTGTTTTATGTATAGCAGTTTTCATTTCTCTTTAATGCCTGTGTAACCATCTTTTATCTCTTTTTTCTACATCAGGTTCAGCCCATATGAGTGGTATAATCCTCATCCCTGTAACCCTGATTCGGACATGGTGGAGAATAACTTCACTCTGCTAAATAGTTTCTGGTTTGGAGTTGGGGCTCTCATGCAACAAGGTAGATGCTTCAACCTGTCTGTGCTACTTTTCTGGCTCACTGTAGCCCAGTCGGCTTCTCTGGGGCCCCCATCTGGTTTAGAGCTGGTACTACAGGCTGCAAAGGACTCTGTGTGTTAACGCAATGTAGAAGTTACTGAGACCTGCACCTCAGTAAAATAAAACACAGTAGCTCTGTCAGTCTAATTATACTTGCAACAGGCTGATTCTCAGAATGTTTTTCACAACACAGATATTCATATTTGAATACATGCTGTTCAACATGATACACCCTTGCAAGCATCAGAGTCAAGATCAGGGACATTAGCTGGACTGTTAATTATCCGGGGCTGAACCCAGATTTTTCTCCATGCATTTTTTTCCCCAGCTTAGCTAGTAGCCTACGTTTGGTTTTATGGAAGGTGAGGAGGTAACTTAGCTGTCAATGTACGACATGATCAGAAACAGTTGGATTAAACATAAAACTTGCCTCGGGTGTTATCACGGTTTATAGGACTAACAGACTGATAAAATATAAAACTTTTCTAACTAGGCTAGTTTGGTGTCACTAGCCAAGGGGCGGCAAAACTAAGCTATGGGTTTAGCTGCAACAGTGCCGTGCAAAGTACATTATCTTTCCTTATACTCTTCTCATATCATGTTGACATAAACTGGAACTCATATAGACATTTACACACCTTGTTTCCCTGCTCAGCATCAAAGGATTTTAGTGTTTCAGTTTCAACCCCATTACTGGTTTAAAAAAAAAAGGCATACATAAATTTTCCCTCACACTGTCTGTGAGCTAGCGTTTGGTAGAATTGAGAGATGTCAGCCAATAAGACATTAGTGTTTCCACATATATTCCTGTAAACACTGTCTGATTGGCCTCGCCTCTGTTCACTGACGATATAAAATTACAACACTGGTGTCTTCTTTTACTGTTCAATGTTCAACTGTTTAATGTTCAGTTACGTAGTGACAAACCACTCCAAGTGGAGAATTATTCATGGCTAAAGAAAACAATCTTATAGCCGTAAATGTCTAGGCCAGGTTACACCCCTGGGAAAGATGCTCTGCAGCATCAATGCATATTTTTTTTAGTGAATAGAAAACTCTAGAAATAATAACACATAACTAATTAATTTTACAGTGAGTTGTATAAAGCAATACTTGGTCCAGTGTTTCCCATTAACACTCAAAAGAAGAACAGCACAAAAAGGAGACACTGAAAAATTAAGATTAGCACTGCAATTCAAGGTTTACCCATCAGATAGATTACACTTCAGATTGTATTTTTTTTTCCAAATTCATAAATTGCGCACACTTTGATAATAAAAAAAACCTTTTAATCATGAGTTTCAACCAAAAAATTATAATACCAGAAAACATTGTAAAACAGCAACATCAGATATGGCTTAGCTGATCTTGGTTAAGAATTCATGATTCAGCAATGCCCAGAAGTCATTGTTTATAGACCTCAGTGAAAATATGATCTTAATATGGGAAATATGAAGGATGAGACTGTTATACACTGCATCCTAGGGAATGAACACTACAGAGTCCCTTGCCACTGTGGTTTGCCCCATAGAGGACAGTGGGAGGTGGTGACGAGGTTTGAAGGTACCTTGGGTGCATGAAAGTAAGACCCAACAAGGTTTTCAGTTGGGTGAGGGATAAAACCTCTATTCTACGCTATTCTATTCTATTCAACCTAATTATGCTTTGGGGAAAAATCATGAAATTACAAGTGTTAGTGTGTCATAGACTTTTTGCCATGTTTGGCCAAGTGTATGCAATCTCAGTAGTTACCAAATACAGTGTATCTAGAAATGACTTTTAAATAAACAGTATCTGTGCAAAACATTTTAGCAGTTTCTAAAAGTATCTCAGTACAATTTTAGCAGCTTGTGTTTTTGGACAAAGAATAAAAAGAAAAGTAGTTGGTTCACCGCTCAGTGTCTGGTATGAGCCTTCCCAACAGTTATTGGGTGTATAAATAAAAACAATACTTATTTTCACCTAATGACAATATGCTGTAGGTATGTGAAAAGCTGATGTTTTTTAAAATTATCAGTACACTATTATGACAGTTAATTATGAAGTGTAGTGTACTCGAGCACAGAAATTTGGAAGCACTGATGTAGAACATACAGTATCTCACAAAAGTGAGTACACCCCTCACATTTTTGTAAATATTTGATTACATCTTTTAATGTGACAACACTGAAGAAATGACACTTTGCTACATTGTAAAGTAGTGAGTGTACAGCTTGTGTAACAAATTGGGCCCAAAGTGTCAATATTTTCAGCACTGCCTTAACCCTCTTGGGCATGGAGTTCACCAGAGCATCACAGGTTGCCACTTGAGTCCTCTTCCACGCTTCCATGATGACATCACGGAGCTGGTGGATGTTAGAGACTATGTGCTCCTCTACATTCTGTTTGAGGATGCCCTGAATAGGGTTTAGTCCATCACCTTCACCTTCAGCTTATTTAGCAAGGCAATGATCATCATGGAGGTGTGTTTGGGATCATTATCATGCTTGAATACTGCCCTGTGGCACAGTGTCCGAAGGGACGGGATCATGCTCTGCTTCAGTATGTCACAGTACATGTTGGCATTCATGGTTCCCTCAATGAACTGTAGCTCCCCAGT
>JAOUWY010000027.1:3225459-3235929 GCA_025728095.1 Prietella phreatophila
TTGAAGAAAGATTTGGGTAAAAACAAAGGAATGGACTGAAAAAGGTAGAGGAATTTTGGAAGAATGTTCATTTTTACCATGTTTATTCAACCAAGAGGGGATAATGGTAGAGCTGCCCATCTTTGAAAGGCTGACTTCATGTATGAAATTAAGGGTGTAAAATTCGCCGCCATTAATGCAGAATAGGACCGGGTGACATTAACTCATAAATATTTTAATTTTAATTTTAATTTTTTTAATTAATTTGAATCCTCCAAATTAAAAGGTATTTCAGTCAGTTTTATTTTACGTAGGTTCAGTTTATACCCGGAAAATTTACCAAAGTCATTTAATATGCATATTGTCTTTGGAGTAGATGCAGTTGGATCTGTAACATAAAGTAGTAAGTCGTCAGCATATAGGGCTAGTTTATGTTCAATTCCTTTGAGATTTATACCCTAAAATGCAGGAAGAGTTCTAAGCATTATCTAGAGAGGCTCAATTGCTATGGCAAAAAGTAAGGGAGACAGAGTACATCCCTGGCACGTACCCCGTGACAAAGTAAAATAGTCAGAATTAGCATTTTTGGTATATATGTAAGCTTGCGGTTCCACATATAATAAACGGATCCATGATATCAGTCCATCCCCAAAGCCGAACCTCTTTAGCACCATAAAAAGATATTCCCGTTCTATCCCGTTTTATTTTTAAAATATAAAATACTAAGAAGAGTACGAATATTATAAAAGGAATGCTGTCCTTTTATAAATCTGATTTGCTCCTCTGAAATAATACTAGGAAGAATCCCCTCTAAATGAGAGGCCAAAAGTTTGGCTAAAATCTTGGCAATCAACATTGAGGAGAATAATAGGTCTGTACGAATTACATAATGCTGGGTCCTTCCCATCTTTAAGCAATAGAGTTATAGATGCTTGTCTCAATGTTTGTGGCAGTGTACCTAGTTCTAAGAATTCCTCGAATACAGCCAGAAGTAATGGAGCCAATGTAACATGAAATTTCTTATAAAATTCGGAGGGAAACCTATTGGGGTCAGGTGATTTCTTAGATTGCAATTAACTGATTGAGTTAATGATCTTATCTAAGGTGATGGGGCTGTCAAGTTCAGATGCCAATAGAGCATCAACTCTGGGAAAATCAATATTTCTACGAAAATGTTACCTGAATTGTCAGGAGATCCAATGATCCAAAAATGTTGACATAAACGTTACCGGATCACTCAATGCCCGATTTAAAACTCTCAAAAGACGCAACAACCGGGCCAGAGCTGAGTCAATACCTGCTTTCACCTGTACTGCGATGGTAGATCTTAGCTCCGCGATCAAAGTTCTGCGGAGGTTTTCCAAGTCCAACGGTAGCTTGTTGCCATGACTCGTCATGCTCGGTGAAGATTTAGGTTTCCGTAGTCTTTCAGAAGCCATAAGTCCTGTCTGGTTATAATTGTAAACTGAGTAATTGAAAAAGAATGCACCAAATGTCTTAGAACAGGCAACATTTTGTGAATGTTTTTAACATAACATGCCTAACCTGAGTGGTAGAGATGCTTCAATTAGGCTGAGTTAAGTTCAACACATTTTTCAACAAGATGTAGTGACTCAAAATGTGCTCTAAAAAAACAGTTGAGAAGAA
Organism: Prietella phreatophila; assembly: GCA_025728095.1. NCBI lineage: Eukaryota > Metazoa > Chordata > Actinopteri > Siluriformes > Ictaluridae > Prietella > Prietella phreatophila. The sequence continues at coordinate 3,227,086 of JAOUWY010000027.1, forward strand.
GGTTAAAAGGTTCAGTGTCTCTTGATCCTGCTTTGAAAGGGACACCTCTTTCTCATTATGACTGATAACAGTGTCAACCTGCCAGAGCCTCTCTAAGTGGTCGAGGAGCTCATCTATCTGTGGAGCCATTGAAGTGAGTAGAGCTTTTGATTTCAGCTTTTATTTCCTGGTATTTACATCTAGATAAGTTAAACAACATAAAACATAGACCACCCAATTTTTAGGTGAGCGAATGTATAGGGACAGAGAAACCTTGATGTAAATGAAAGTGAATAATGCTTAATATTTGGTTGCATATTTCTGCTTGCAATAACTGCATCAAGTGTGACTCACTGACATCACCAAATTGTTGGGTTCTTTTTCTTTTTTTGTGATGCCTTAACAAGTTTTTAGAACAGCCTCTTTCATTTGTTTGTTTGGGGGTGGGATGCTGCTTAGTTGGGTTAAGGTCTGGTGATTGACTTGGCCAGTCCAAAACCTTACACCCACCCCCCTCCCAAACCCCCATGAGTTGCATCATCATGTGCATGGTGCCTTGTGATGGACTGGCATCCTATTTACGGTTTATAATACAGGGCAGAATCTCCAAGCATATCAGGTTTACTAGTTAAAGTCACTTTCTGGAACACCCCGTGTTGTACTGGAGAATGCGCGTTTTCCGCCCAGCACTAGGGATGTTTTGCTATTGGCGTTGTCACTATGCAATACACGCTTTTGGCCGGCAGACGTCGCCCTTCCTTGGGAGTTCACAGGAAGTGCGATTGAAACAGCCCTTGAAGTCAGCTGACAGGTGGAGCACATGACACACACAACCGTCCACATGACTCTTCTCTCACCAGCTTCTTTTAGAGCAACAATATCCTCAACGAACCTGCTTCATTTAGAGAGCGAGGCAAGCATTGCCAGACTTAGAACCGGAGCTGTTAATCTGTCCAGGCTGCAGGAACCTCGCTTCCGGAAAAGGGGGATTTTCGTGAATTTTTTCGATTTCCGGTGAGTAAAACATGCCGGCTTTGAGTGGAATCACTGTGTAGAATACAACTCAGTTTTTTTACCAAGAAATATCAAGACCAATTCTGCACAGTCATCAGTCCTTAGACGAACAAACGTCACTTCCGATTTCGCCACTCCGAAATATAGCACTCAAAGCCCCATAATGCTCTCGAGTTTATTCTGTTGCTTCTACATATTGTAGATGCAGCATGTTTAACAATATATTAAAGCACACCACTCCCACTATGGAAGGGTCAGATATTAATAAATAAACATTAGTTAGACCAGCTGTGATGCCTTCACCTGCCAGCAGAGGGGGTGTGTTAGAGGGATGCATTACATTAAAGCCTTGTTATATTCATGTGACAGTATTAAAGTCCAACACTGTAAATGTTGATCAGCTTTACAAACCTTAATGCAATGAGTGCTGCAATGAAACATGGAAAAACCATGAGACATTGTCATTACAGTAGCATGCTGTATCTGCCAGGGGATGTGACACTGAGAAGGAGTAAAGTAAAGTATTGTAACCGTGTCATGGGTTGTAAGGTAATAAATGGTTTCTTAACTTAATTCAAAATGTTTTTTTTTTTGTTACAGTTGTTTCCATGGTGAAAATGTCTCGTGTTCGTAATCAACTGTAAACCTCTTGGGACATGTTTATACGTGTGTGTGTGTGTGTGTGTGTGTGTGTGTGTGTGGACTACAAAATGTGCCTGAACTGAAAAAACTTGTGCCACTTCTCACTTTTAACACTTGGCAAGAACTAACCCTTATAAATCACATGATAAACCAGTCGGAAGATAACATCTTTACAATGGATTGTGGTTAAACATCAATCCAATAGAATAGTACACCAAGTGTAATCCAATTTCTCACTGCTGTGAAAACAAAGGCTTAGTCATCCCAAAACTCTCATTTGTTTAAATAACTACTTGTTTCGGAAGTTTCTGCCTTTGTGTACGTTTCAATTATGTGGACATGTGCTTGGCGTACCTGGAGTCATCAGGTGAGGAGTCACAAGGTGTCATACCATGCCGCACAGCTTCATTCTTTAAAAAATTTAGGACTAAGGTGTTATTCTCCAGTATTGCTGACCCAGCATTAACCCAGTTATTTCAGCAATTTTGCACGTTTACTAATAAGACTCATAGTCGTCATCATAGCAGATACTGCACAAGGTCAGATGATCGATTCCATAACATGTTTTATATTTAAGGATACAGCAACACTGTGACTATCCTATAAGTTACCTTAATGGTTAAGGATTTACTGTTAAGTATCATGCCCCTCCATTGAAGATGGTTTTGATCAATTATTTCGAAACTTACACACAGTATATGACCAAATGTATCTGGAGAGCTGTCCATCGCACCCATATATGCATTTTGAACCTCCTATTCCAGGTGTAGTCCCCCCTTTGCTGTCATAATAACCTCCATTCTTCTGGGAAGGCTTTACACTAGATTTTGAAGTGTGGCTGTGAGGATTTATGATCATTCAGCTATAAGAGCATTGGTGAGGCCAGGCACTGAAGTTGGGTAAGGAGGTCTGGGGTGCAGTCTGTGTTTCAGTTCATCCACAAAGGGGTTCAGTGGGGTTGAGGTCAGGGCTCTGTGCAGGAAAATTGAGTTCTTCCACTCCAACCTTCACACCCCATGTCTTCATGGAGCTCGCTTTGTACACAGGGACACTGCGATGATGGAACAGGTTTGGGCCTCTTAGTTCCATTAAAGGGAAATTGTAATGTTACAGCATATAAAGACAACATATACAATTGTGTGCTTCCAATTTTGTGGCAGCAGTTTGGGAAAGACCCACATATAGGTGTGATGGTCAGGTGTCCGCAAACCTTTGGCCATATAGTATATTTATGTACGAGACTAGCATTGTATCTAAGAAATATGCACATGACTGTGCGTGAGGATGTTAGTTGATTGTGAAAAATAATTTTTGTTTTGGTAGTGATTTGTGATTTAAACCATGTCTAAGTGTGATTTATTTTGTGTAAGTAAATCCCTTTTGCTACCCTTCAATTTCATCCTAGCCATCTTGATTTCCATTTGGTGCTTTCTTTCAGGCATGCAACAAACAGTGCTTATTTTTTTGCTTGCATTCTCCACGGCCACCCAGGCTCTGGACAATGGTCTGATGAGGACCCCACCCATGGGCTGGCTGGCATGGGAGCGATTCCGCTGTGACATTGACTGTGAAAATGATCCTCAGAACTGCATTAGGTAAGTATAGGTTCAAAATGTAGTCCACTCACAAACTCATGAACACCTTGCAAAAGAAAATGTAAAAAATATCCACAGAAAAGTCAAACAGATTTTAAATGATTTATGCAGAGATATTGCTCAGATGAAGAAAAAAATACAGCATTTATGCCATATGATAAAACAATGAAACCATGTATGAAACAATATGCTATGTTTACCTTTAAATTTTTTTTTTTTTTTTAATCTCACAAGTACAACTTGACTGCAGCAGCATTGATAGAGATGCCTTCACCACAAGTCTACTCCTTCTTGTTTTAAACCCTTAAAATATACTTCAAACAGGAAGGAAACTATTGAAGAAAAACTATTTTAGACATATGATCTTGCTTTTAAACTTGATCCTGTTTAGATCAATTTAGAAATCTTGTTCGTTCATCTACTGGTTACAGTGATAATTCTCTATAGATCCTACAAACATTCAAGCAATTGTTCTTGAGATATTGCGCTAACGAGAATCTCGGGCGAGCAGACAGAGGGGCGGACGGACTGATGGAGGCATTAGTAGCGGAAGCATAAATACTGTATTCTGCTATAAGAAGGCATGTAGATATGCTGTGGGAGAGGGAAATGGTTCTGACATTGCATTTTCTTCATTGCTTGCAAATGAAAAGATTTATTTTTCCTTTCTTGATTGTTTAATTTAATTTTGCAACATTTAATAAGTCTCAAACATAGAATTTTGCATTTATCTCATTTGGCTCTTCTTTTATTCCAAACGACTTCTGGTTACAGACAACTGAGTATATCTAGAACATGGGAAACTATCATAAAATAGTCAGCAAAGGTTAATGGTTTGATACTTTTCATGCATAGTTCAGTGTATGTAGTGTATTTAAATGCCAGTACTTTCTTAGTAAAGATTCATTTCTTGTACTGGTCTAGTGTTATTGCAGTTATCATATCATTTAGTGTTCTGACTAAATTAGGTAGTATCATTTGTATTTTCAGCCAAAGTTAATTGATGGTAGCTGCATTTATTTGCCAGCCACAGTAAGGTCAGTTCCAGTGCCAGTAGTTATAATTGTTGATATTATGTGTGTCTGTGTGAACGAATTGTTGCTCGTTTTCTGCTTTGCTATGACGATGTGGGGTTATCTTAAGGAGGTATACACAGTATTACTGGCAATAACAGGGCTAAATGTTTATGAAATATTAAGGGTGTGGACTGGCAATGTGAGTGGTGACAATGTACAACAGTGTAATGCTTGCACAGAGGCCCATCATGACATTCCACCAGTGCTGTGATATTTATGTGTTTGATGGCACAGTTGGCCTCAGTTATGGGATATTATACAATTGCTATGTGCTTTGGCAAGATTATTTGTAGCTGGCACTTTTGTATGAACTTGACCATCATTGGCAGCATGTTAGGCATTGGAATTGAAAACAAAAGTTGTAAGTCTGAGGCACATGCAAAGAAATGTGGTAGAGCACACATGCCTTCAAAAACAATGAAATTAACATTTCTACATAAATACTATAAAGAGCTATTAAATATAATAAATGAAACACAATCAGCCTTTGGTGTGTCGACCCTTTGCTTATTTTTTTAAGTCTCTGGTACAATTTTTGCAGTTTTATAAGGAAATGAGCTGGAAGGTTTTACTTGCTGAACCAACCACAGTTTTTCTGTATATTTTGACTGTCGCACTTGCTTCTTATTTTTGAAGCAAACCCCAGCCTCCTTCACTATGCTCTTTGTCTGAGAAGTGGTCTCTTACATAATATGCAGCTTTATTTACTGACTTGCAAACATTTTTCTTTAACCTTTCATTTTGTGGTGGACAACTAATGTTTGGAAATCTAAAATGTTTTTGAACTGACATTAAAATGTACCTGTGAAGAAACTGAATGGTTCTTTTGAATTGTTTCCTCAAATACCATAATGGGAATATTTTGATGAGGAAACAGGAAGTTGACTTTATCAAAAGAGGAAATGCACATACTGATTGAACAACCTATCAGTTGCAATCAAAATTATTCAACCCCCATTGCATATCAGATTTATTGTCAACATTTACAGACTTTCAGCTGTTTGCAATGAACAAATCAAACAAAAGCAATTAAAATAGATCAACACAACGAATGCTTCAAGTGGTTTCCCCAGATTCAACTGAAAATGCAACTTATAATTTCTCTAGTTTCAAAATTATTCAACCCCTTCATGACAAGCATCTTTAGTACTTAGTAGAGCTCATTTTGCTGTTATGACCTGCTGCACACGAGATGCATATCTTCTGGCAGCGTTCCTGAGGAATCTTGGTCCATTCCTCATGAGCAGTGGCCACCAGTTCAGTAATATTCTTGGGTTTGTGTGCTGCAACCGTCTTCTTCAATCCCACCAGAGATTTTCTATGGGGTTCAATTCAGGTGACTGTGATGGCCCTGTAGAAACTTACAGGACTTCTTCTGCAACCAAGCCTTGGTGGAATTTGAGGTATGCTTGGAATCATTGTTCTTTTGGAAGGTCCAATGACGCCCAAGCTTCAGCTTCCATCACAGATGGCATGACGTTTTCTCCTAGGATTTCCTGATACTTCAATGAATCCATCTCGCCTTCCACATGCTGCAGGTTTCCAGTGCCAGAGGATGCAAAGCAGCCCCAGATCATCACCGAGCCACCACCATGCTTGATTGTGGACAGAGTGTTCTTTCTTCATTCTTCTTCCTCCAGACATAGTGCTGATCTATTGTGCCGAAAAGTTCAACGTTCCACAGAACAGGTCCCAAAACTTCTGTGGCTTATATGATTTTTGGGTCAACTTTTCTTGTGCTTTTGGGTCAGTAGTGGTGTATGTCTTGGAGTTCTGGCATGGAAAACATCTGTGTTTAGTATGCACCACACTGAGCTCACTGAAACCTCAGTGCCTGTAGCCACAGTGTGTTTCTGCAGGTGTTTTGCGGTCACTCGAGGGTTTTGCACAACCTGCCTTCTCAGCAATCTGGTTGCAGCCGTTGATCGCTTCCTTTTCTGCCCTATCCAGGCATTTCATGCATTTTCTACCCCTAGTCAGTTCAGGTATTTCATGTGTTCCAGCTCAAGCACACCTGGTGCAACTAACAAAGCCCTTGATTATTTGCATCAGGTGTGCTTGAGACAACAGCTGTTTTTCATATTTGTGCTGTTGTGAGGGATTCTATTCAGGGGGTTGAATAAGTTTGAAACTGGAGAAAACGTTATTAGTTGCATTTTCAGTTGAATTTGAGGAAACCACTTCAAGCATTCATTGTTGTGAACTATTTCAATTGCTTTTATTTGATTTGTTCATTGTGAACAGCTGAAAGTCTGTAAATTTTGGCTGATTTGCAATGGGGTTTAACACTTTTGATTGCAACTGTATGTGCTTTTTGATCATCCCATTCCAGATTTCGTCCCTATTTGCTGTTGCATTAACCTCTACTCTTCTGGGAAGGCTTTGCACTAGATTTTGGAGCGTGGCTATGGGGATTTGTGATCATTCAGCTACAAGAGCATTAGTGAGATCAGGTACTGAGGAGGTCTGGGGTGCAGTCTGTGTTCCAGTACATCACAAAGGGGTTCAGTGGTGTTAAAGTCAGGGTTCTGTGCAGGACACTTGAGTTCTTCTACACCAACCTTTTCACACCATGTCTTCGTGGAGCTCACTTTGTGCACAGGCACGTTGTCATGCTGAAACAGGTTTGGGCCTCTTAGTTCCAGAAAATTGTAGGAAGTCAGTCTGGTTTGTTTATATGACTATTCTAAACTTTCCTAAAGAGATGCAAGCACATGGAGATCCTGATTATCATGTCGCTGGAATTGATTACAAAATTTTATGTGACAGACATAATGTAACTGATATCCTGTTCTCTAAATGATCCTTAGGTCTCAGGCTTTTTTATTTTGTTTTGTTTTGTTTTATTTTATTTTATTGCTTGATTGATTGTCTAGTGAGGTGCTGTTCAGGGACATGGCAGACCGACTGGCTGAGGATGGCTGGAGGGAGCTCGGTTATGTCTATGTTAACATTGATGACTGCTGGGCATTAAAGAGCAGAGATGCACAAGGACGACTACAGGCAGATCCAAAGAGGTAATGCACTTCACAAAATAATGTACAGTATAATGGTATTGCTATTTTATTATTCATGTTTCATTTCATAAATTACATTTAATGATTTTTTTTCCCACCATTTATGCTGACAGTTTTATATTGCACTTGTATCATCATTATACTGCATGTTTTATTAATACAATGGCATAATAATAATAATAATAATAATGGGAAAGAAAAAAAATCTAATAATACATGGATTTATGTTATGTGCTTATGCTTATGTCTATATATAGTATATGAATGTATGTATACAAAGTATTTAAAATAATAAAATGTATACACTGACTAACGCATAAACATAATGTTTATGAATGAATCCTTAGATACTGTCTGCATGTATATTTATTTAACATGCGCTGTTTTGTGTGTGGCTGGATCAACAGGTTCCCAGGTGGCATTGCTAAACTGGCACGCTATGTTCATGACCGTGGGCTTAAGCTGGGAATTTATGGTGATTTGGGAACTTACACCTGTGGAGGATACCCCGGTACAACCCTGGATAAAATTGAGACTGATGCTCAGACCTTTGCTGAATGGGAAGTTGACATGCTTAAACTTGATGGCTGCTACTCCAATGCCACGGACCAGGAGCAGGGTAAGAGACAATTTAGAGAACCAGGAGGAGGAGGGAAAAGAAGCAGATAAGCAGAGAGAGTAAAAAGGTAGAAAGAATGAAAAATCTGTCAGTACAGATAATGTTGCTGAAATGATGACATTTGATTATCATCTAATTTGAATAGGCAAATATATTACTATTATTCATGAGGTATTTTTCAAGCATTGATTGAAAGTGTGAATTACTTGCTTAATGAATTTGTTCATTATTAAAGGTCTGGTTATGACTTTTCATCTATCAAGTATCAAAGATCTTTCAAGAAAGAAATCAGAAAGAAAGAAATCAGATGCAGCTAAGAAATTGATTTTTCCCTTATCCCTACTAATGGTACAGTGGCTGTTTCAGTTTTTTCAAGGCTTTGGTAATGAAAAATTGATATTTAAGATGGGCTTCCAAAGGCAAGAGGAACATATCTGAAGATAAAAAGTTATATAATAGTTATATAATAATTGTGGTGTTCTAAAATGTGAAAACTCACATTAACCCTATTGGTAATTGGGTACCATTTGGTAATTTAGTACAAATGACTATTTAGTAATTTGAGTTTTGACATTTAGCAATTTGAGTTTTTGTGGCTCTTAAAGACTAGCATGTGATTTATTCCATATGGTCTGAAGGACACCAATGCAACTTGTCTAATATTCAAAATAATAATAATTAGCATCCAGTGATCAAATAAGTAGGAAGCTATGAAACACCACATATCATACTATTATCAGTACATAAATGGCTGAATATTGTGTTTATTTGTAATGTATATTTGTATTGCATTCTGTTTAACAGGTTACCCACGTATGTCAAAAGCCCTTAATGCCACCGGCCGTCCGATCGGCTATTCCTGCAGTTGGCCTGCCTACCAGGGTGGACTTCCTCCTAAAGTG
>JAOUWY010000027.1:3236029-3246491 GCA_025728095.1 Prietella phreatophila
CCCTTAATGCCACCGGCCGTCCGATCGGCTATTCCTGCAGTTGGCCTGCCTACCAGGGTGGACTTCCTCCTAAAGTGAGTGAAATACTAATTGATTTATTTAAGTAATTTCTGATTGCAATATGCACAACCAGACAATTTAAAATTCATTGAACAATTCATATCAGTTCATATAACGTGGTATCTAAAGTATGCAGTTTGTTTCTTCTTGGCTAGATAAATTACACCCTGCTTGGCGAGATCTGTAACCTGTGGCGTAATTATGGTGATATTGAGGACTCATGGGACAGCATCCTGAGCATTGTGGACTGGTTTGCAAAAAACCAGGATATCCTGCAGCCTGCTGCTGGACCAGGACGCTGGAATGACCCTGACATGGTAGGGCATATTATTGTTTCGCACATTGGAGTAATATTTTCATATGTAATATAACTTGGCCAGGGTTAATGTTGTTACTGATAGTATCAGAATTACATTTACAGCATTTGGCATATAACCTAATCCAGAGTGACTTACTGAAGTCTCCATCAAAAACATATCCTCATGCTAGTACAAATAGCTCAGTATCTAAGAATAGTACCATACTAATAACCATGAGAGGAGTTTGTTCAAGTTCATATAGAAAAAAACAGCAATACAACTAGACATTTTTAAAGGTTTTTTATTTTTATTTTTTATTATTAGTGGTCATTTAAGTACAGAGGTATGTCATCAGCCTTTCTTTGAAGATTACTCTGCAGTACAGACAGCCAGGGAAGTTCATTCCACCATCTGGGTGACAGTACAAAGGAGAGTTTTAATACATGTCTTGATGAAGTAAGTGGGGAGTTGGGTCATTTTTTGCTTTGTAGGCCATAAGGGTGTTAGAGTTTTTGTGTTAGTCAGAGGGTATGAATGAATGGTTCCTTCACTGTTAACTTTGTAAAAATACAGATTAAAAATGCATTTCCATCTAATTTAATCACAGCCACTCTCTCTTTCCTCTTATAATAACAATATGATCAATATTGACAATGTAAATGAGAATGTAAATATGTAAATTTTTCTAAAGTCGGATTGGATTTGGTGTACATGAGGAGGTGAGGAAATATAATTATTACCAGAGTATCTCTGGGATTTTAGTCCTGTCCTGTTTATGCATATCGAAAGGTACTTTTAAATAATCGATTAATACCATGATGCAGTGATAACTGTGACATCTATAGAATATTATCATATTGTGAAAATGATACCTTAGTAGGCTGTGATCTACAGCTGATGCAGGCAGCTACAGGATGATGCATAAGGCACTGAACAAGCAATTCTGTGGAGAGAATTGGATGGATCATCCTGAAGGAGATGTCCACATGATTCAGGAAATTTGCATGCGTTGTCAGATAGTATGATCTAAGAGTTCCCTAGAAAGATCAAATGGAGATGCATCTCCAGGGATACAACACAGCTCAGTCTTGCTGGGATTTAGCTTCAGGCTATGAGCTGCCATCTGCCAGATGTCTGCCAAACATGTTTACTGTAGATCTGTGTAGACATACTATAACAATACTTAAAGTTATCAGAGCAAAGCAGATACACTAAAAACCATAATCTCACCATTCCAAGCAGGTAATGCATAGAAAAACTCAAAGCACACAGATCTTGGACCTTAATATCTCTTGATAAAGGTCTAAATTCATCAGCAGTGTGACTACAACAATGATCAACAATACTCTTTAGCTATTATGTTTTTACCTTCAGCTAGCATCAGTGCCAGTGCTCATGGTGGAAAATCTTATGAAATCTTACAATATACAATGTTCCAGCTGGTCATAGGAAATTTTGGCCTCAGCATGGACCAGTCTCGTTCTCAGATGGCACTGTGGGCAATAATGGCAGCTCCTCTTTTCATGTCTAATGACCTGAGGACCTTAAACAGCGGGGCACGTGCTATACTGCAGAACAAAGCTGCCATCACCATCAACCAAGACCCCTTGGGCATCCAAGGAAGACGCCTGATAAAGGTATTTGCTGTGAGATTGAAATTCAGCGAAGTTAGAAAGTGACTTGATGAGGACTAACTACTTCTTTCTGTTTCTTTCATTTTTCTAAGGAGAACAATGGCATAGAGGTGTTCTGGCGTCCTCTGTCTAATAAAGCAAGTGCTTTGGTGTTCTTCAGCAGAAGAACAGATATGCCGTACCGCTATCAGACATCTCTGAAGGTGCTCGACTACACACCTGGCAGCTATCAGGTAAGTGCTGCGTTTGTGTGTTTGATAGCTTGTGCAACTTGCACCTAAACTCTCAGCAATGTGATGCAATCATTTTTTTCTTCTCCAAAAGAGTCCTAATCCATGCATTACTATTTTGCTTGCCATTCTTTATTCACATTATAGAGAAATAATAGCTGTAACATTCTCTCTCAGGTGTATGATGTGTTCATGGAGAAGACCGTATCTACACTGAAGGACACCACAGAGTTTGTTGTCTCAATCAATCCCTCAGGAGTGGTGATGTGGTATGTTGTTCTATCAGCTGAGTGGCAGGAACAGCCTAAATTCTACCAAGCAGTTGTCAAAGCTTTTATTGTGTAAATAGTCGTTTTTACTATCCAAACATGATACCACCAGCAGGAACGTGTTGTTTTTTTTATTTTTTAAACAGTGTAGACTAAAAGACCGAATGATTGTTTGAATGTAACGGAATGGCTTTTTTTTCCCCATTGTCTGAATTTCTATAATAAATTAAGGGGAATCATTGAAAAAACACCAGACTTGTGTAACAGACATTGACAGGGTTGTACAGTGTGACAGAAAGAACAGAGTAAACAGAAACTGCCTTTAATCAGCAGTCCTTGATGACCAGGATAAAGAAACTAGATAAACTAATTCTATATCTTGGTCAGGGTCTCCGTAGATCTCGGGAACACTACACAAGGCAAGGCTGCACGCTAGATGGCCATCCTAGGCAGTCCATCCCAGTTAGTTTATTATGCCTGTTGATTTTTTTTCCATATAGAAATCAACTTAGATGGATGATACAAAATTATTTCTATTTCATAATCAAGAACCATTTTACTTAAGTACACATTTTTATTAAACCTTCAAGAGCATTTCATTCTGTATGTTAAAGTTAGTGTTTTGTAAGAGCAACTTTTGTCAATATGCTGAACAGAGTTTTAAGCAACAACACTGCTGCTCACTTGTCTGACTGTGCCTTTGAATTATCTTTCACTTAATGCTCAGGGATACTGGGAATAGTTTTCAATCAACTCTTCTGAAATGATCATCTATACTGAGGTGGACATGAATATTATGATTTTACTTGTTTTATTTTTTAATTACATTTTAAAACTATGCTTGCATGGACCTGTGGTGCAGTACATTATTGAATAGTCACCAGTGTACTTTGATTAACTGATCTAATATCTGAACTCATTATGCAAATCGGTTTATTTAGAAATGGTCATTTTATGTTTTCAATTAAAATTCTGATCTCTTCACAACCTGTTGCATTATATTAACCCAACACTCTTGAGCTTTGTAAATATAGTCCATTATTTTTGCATGAAATCCAATGCAACTGCAGCCATGCTTAAAATGATTTAATGTGAAATTAGTGACATGGGCAGTTGAATTGTGGCACATTTGCAGAGTGATTGGAATCCAGTCTACAAATTTTTACTGTGCCTGTATCACACTAACGATACATGCCAAAAAGTCTGTGGCATAGATTGTACAAGGTGGTAAGAATAATAATGATTAAAAATGATTCTCACAACGTTTGTCATAATTCAATTAAAGTGAATGTGTGCAATACAGTAGCTATAAAATATTACAATAAGTCACATGCTGTGTCAAGTGTTGTGCTATCTATTAACAAATGTGGTATATAAAATCAGAAATGTAGTAAATTAGTAAACTGATATTTAGTAAATAAAGTAATTGAGTTTTACAATGAGACCACTAGATGGCTATAGAGCCCATGTGTGCGTTGATGGGATTCGTGTACTAGAGATTCAAACTTGGGCTGAAGGAGATTTTCTTTTACGATGATCTGACCTACGTTTTACCTTTTCCATGAACTGGAAATATTGTTAGAAGGATCTGTGTTTAAAGGAAAACTTCTGCCTTGATTTTATAAACTTAATTGTGTTTACACTGATAATATAATCTCCACAAAACATGACACACTCAATTCACTCTTGTTCTGAACCTGTTTTTGTATGTCTTTGTACTGTTACTAAGTGTGTGTGTGTGTGTGTGTGTGTGTGTGTGTGCGCGTGCGCGCATGCATGTCAGTTTCAGTGTCCTTGTCTGTGTTTGCAATATGTGCCTGCTAGCTGTACATGTACAAGTTCTCTTTTCTTTGCTAGTCCATGTATAAGCAGAGGGAGCTGAATAGTTATCTGGCAGGGTGTCTGTTGAACCTTGACTTGGTGACCTTTTTTTTTAGTTAGCTGCACTTGTCATTTGGTTCATGATTAGGTTGTATATGGTATGAGGGAATCTGATAGCCATAGCCATTCCCACACACGTATGATACCATACAAGTTTCGCAGATGTGTTTAGTCACCCTGGCAACAGTCAGTATGAAGAGCACAGAGACAGACAGTCAGGCTGTCTCAGTGAGTTGATTTCTACTTTTGCCTTTTTTTATCCCTTTAATGTATTTCACGTTTACACATTTGCTATATTTGTATCTGGATCTAGGAAAGATGGAAAAAGAAAGGCCCCTTTTTTTGCACAGGCTTTGTGTGTGCGTGTAGAGAAAGAGGAGAAAAAAAACCTAGTCTCACTATTGTCTCTGCATGGCTATTCACACGTCTCCGATATCTGGTAAGGACTGAACGTGACGTGATCATTCATTTGTCAAGGTCTCTGGAATGAGATGCCAGAAAGCTGGAAAGGAGGGAGGGAGGGGAGAGAGAAAGCTGTAATGAGAGGATTCAGACCGAGCCAAAGCAAGAGTGGGAAACGGACAGAGTTAATGAAGGAGGAATACCGCAGTAGTGAAGGAGGAGTGTGTTCATGCCCAGGCTCACGTAGGCCTGCACAGCTGTAGAGCCACATTTGCTACTCCAATCACGCTGCAGATCGCACCTCTTGCACTAAATGTGTTTGTGTAGGCGTATGTGTATGCATATGCCCTTGAGTTTGTAGGTCAGGCTATCTAAATAACCCCTTACCTCATACAGTGCAAAACACGCAGTTAATATTTGCAGTGGAGTGTGTGTGTCTGTGTCTATATACCCAGTGAAAACGCCATTTTCCACATGTGTCACATGAGGTCTTGGAGCCTTGAGGTGTATGACATCAGACTTGGGACCTGGAAGTGCACTTTTTCTGTAAATTACACCCTGCTCTGATTAGTTATGAGAAATAATGGCTCACACATTGCAAATGCACATCCATAAAAATGTCAGATTTTGAAAATTCATTATTCTTCATGCAATTGAACAAAAATGCATTCATTTTTTTTTAATGTCTGAGTGAAAATAAAAGATTGCTTTTTTTTTTTTTGATCACAACAATGCTACTGGTGGTACTTTCATAATGACATGTCTTGGCAAGTCATTATACTGCAGGATATTTTTTTTTTGTTTATAGTCCTACAGTGCATGAATGAATCATTCTTTCTGAAAAGATTTAATAAACTGTTGTTACTGTAGGCCTTGTCTCATATGATCACTGAACAAACAGATCAAAGCAGTTTGGCATAAGGGCCCTGAGCATTTGTAATTGTATGTGTGTATAATATTGACTTTAACATTTTGGTAGGAACATGCCCATGGTTGCAGTATATTAGGGGTTTAATGTACCTTTGAAAGAGGACTGTAATTTATGCTGTGACACTTGGGCTTTATGTACATCAAAAAAGTGTTTATTTAAAATAAGTTTATACTTGTATGCTTGTGCTTTGAATCACATGACGAATAATGGTGTCAAAGATCATTGTTCTTTGTTCACCAAACTTGAAGATAAACACACATAACGTTAAATATAGACTAAGCCTAGTCCATGACTTTCATGCTATGCTGTCGTATACTGTTAATGTTAATTACTTGTTTAATTTAATCCAAGGCTTTATCTGTCCAGCAGATAATGGCCCCACGTAACTACCGGGGTGAAAGTAACAAACTACGTGTACTCTCATTATAGTACTTGAGTAAATAATTCACTGTAACAGTACTTTTTTTTTTTTTTTTTTTTTTTAGTATTATTAAATCATAGTATCTTTACATTTACTTTTTAAATTTTAAATACACTGTACAACTGGGTAGTTCATTTAACTCAAACAATTTGAGGAAACTAAATACCTCAATTTTTAACTTGCACCTTATATGCCAAATACAAACAAACATAACACAAATTTAACTCAAACTTATGTTTAAGTGTATTTGGCTTAAAGAAATTGATTTATCAACTTAAAAATGTTGAGGTAATTAGTTTCCTCAAATTTTTTGAGTTAAATGAAATCCGGTTTTACAGTGTAAAATATTCATCATTAATCCACTGTATTTTTGATTATTTTTTATTTAATCCTGAAAGACTGCAAGCCAATTAAAAGACAATATGTGCTAATTTTACGTAATTAATTTTCAAGACTCAATCAAAATAAAGCAGTTTCTTCCTTAAGCTCTACACTTTTAGGCACCTAATACTTAGACAATGGTAGTAATGTTTAAGACCGTGGAGACAGATGATCTTCCCTGGCCCAAATGATCATATAGCTTCAGTTTTAAAAGCTTCAAAGAAAATAATCTGATGATACTCTGCAAATGATGTTATTAAAAACACACTGAGATATTGGCATTTCACAGCTCAACATCCAACCTACAGAAACATGTACAGTTAAGCCAATAGCCTGTTGTGTTAAATGTACATGCTGGTTCAGCCTATAGGTAAGATTCAGGATATGTGTAAGGGGCATATTTGCTAGATTGCTAAATCTATATAGATGGAAACATATATGAATTAACATGAGCTAGCTAGCTAATAAACCAGGCAAGCTTCTTAAACTTCCAACAGCATAGCTAGCCAGCTACTCTTAACTATCTTTAAATACTTAAAAGTATGCAATTTTCACAAAATGTTATCAAATATGAAAACATAGTACATACAGGTCTGCATATGTGTATATTAAAATAAAATAATAATAATAATAATAAAAAATCTTGACTCATATAGCATGTCCGTGTATAGTAAAAATTAAATCCATGTTTACATTATCTAAAACAGGCCAAGAAGTTCTTCATTGGGATCATCAGTGGATCACAACGCCCAGAATATTTTATACAGAAATGTCATTTGATTCATCTACAGTGGGAGAAATAAGTATTGGACACGTCAACATTTTTTTTTCTTCAGTAAATATATTTCCAATGAGTTTATTCACATGAAATTTTCACCCGACATCAGTATTAACTCAAGAAATCTGGAAATATAAAGAATTCACAATGTTAAAGTCCATAAATAAAGTTATGTGTAATAAAGTGGAATGACACAGGAAAAAAGTATTGAACACATTAAGAAAAAGCCATTCTCCAAGGAAAGGTAAGGCAAGGAACCAGCTGAAATCCGTAAGTAATTATACCCCTTATCTGTGCAAATTAATATCAGCTGGGTTAGTAAATGAATGGTCTATAAAAAGGCTTTCATAAAGTGGTGTACACTTTAGAATGGCTTGCTCTATTAGTTAACATAAGTGTTCTGATATGCATTATTCATACGTAGAACAATTACGGATCAGTTTTTCCCCAGATGACTTATTCATTCTTACTTGAGTCATTTTCTTTTAGCTCAATTCAGTGTGTTTTGTACTCTCTCCTCTACTGCTAACTACAGAACCTTTGTGTTTTTGTGATATCAATTGTAACTGATGTGTCACCATTCTCTTTTGTAAGATGGGATTTTTGTAAGTTAAAACTATAGCCTTAATCTTGGTAAAGAGGTCTCTGTAATTACTGTGTTGGTTTTCTGTGTGTACATGGCAATACTTTACAAAAGATTGTCCTTGGTCGCACCCAAATATTATGTTACAAAAGTGATCATGTTTATGTCACTCCCATACACTCCTATTAGCTTGCATAGAGGAAAAGTGATGGAGCAAGAGAACAGAATTTCCCCTATAAACACAAAATACTAATTGATAAATAAAGCTAAATATTTTACATATATAACCGAAATGAACACTTATCAAAGATTTGGGACTGATGTGTTAGATAGCGCTCCACCAAGATTATTAAGACAATAATTGAGGGAGTATATTTTGGAAGATATTCCTTACATTTTGGAGAGTGTGCCATCAATGTAGGATTGGCAAAACCACTGATTTTCTTTTTGACCCAACACCAAACATTACCAAGAGTAGTAACCTGATACCAATATTTATTGTGGAAAAGTGTTTGTGAATTTAAAAAAGATAAATTAGCAAAAATGCATATTAGGCACTATATTTAACTAATTTAATACTGTTATTGCTTTGTGACCTCTTTAATTGCAAAAATCGTTACCCAACACCTTACTAACTCTATTTCCTGTAATTTTAGACCCATCTGTAGATAGATACATAGATACACTGAAAGACATTGTGCAATAATTGTCAAATTCATGAAAGTTAACCATATATAGCAGCAGTTATATGACAAATAATATCTATCTATTTATCTGCATACATGATTTATATTCGTTTTAGATCCAGTGTGATGAGTGTTGGGAGTCATTATTGATTATCTTGGTTTAAATAAAGCCTGAAAGAATCATTAAACTCAGTCAGATGGTTATTCTCTTGCCACAAGTCCTGCTGCAGTTAAGATTTATTTCCTCTAAATGAGTATTCTGTCTCACCAGCAGTGGCCGCTGTTGACTCAGTGTAAAGTCCAATTCTCTTACTGTTCCATTGTAAAGCTGGTTTCCTTAGCAACAGTGGACATGGCAAATTGCACGTTGCCGATGTGCTCAGCTGAGCCATGTGCACTGCCAGACAGTCAGCTGCCTGTGTGTGTGTGTGTGTGTGTGTGTGAACTTAATTCTAAGCAGGCCTTTGTAAGTTAAAGTTTGGTTCTATATGTGCACACAGTCAAGTTATATAGCACCATGGGAGGTGGTTTGCTAATGATTCATGGGTCATATCACATGTATCATAAGCCACAGCTCAGCACTGATGTAAAACAAGAACAATTTAAACCTATTTACAACTCTGGGTTAAGTCTCTTTTTGTATGGATGTTGGTTGCCAGACTCAAATTTAGGGTAATGTAGACTAGGCATAAACCAGCATTGCTAGTTTGATGCTGAATGCTGTGAGACTCAAAATCTCATTCTAAAATGTCATGGTGCAATGTTTTTTTTTTTTGTGACCTGTTCGCAAACTTGTCCAACTGATCCCTCATAAGAGCACCACATATTGTAGTAAAGGCTCATCAACTATAATAAATTAAATGCCAAAATGTTAATCTCAAATTCAAGCTATCATCTCCAGATTAGTGGATGCAGACTATACTTTATAGCACAGTTATGACTTGTTGCACTATTCTGTTCACTTCAAATGATTGATACATTTTTATGCCATTTTGGAGTCCATTGCTTATTAGGGGTGTAATGCCACTACCTTTTTTCTTCTTCTATTAAATGCGAACCCTACTACTATGAACAAACAGTCACAAACACTCAAAACCCTGAAACACCCCGCCACAAACAGGGCTGCTTGAAAAAAAAAATCATTAAATATAACAGTAGCAATTTACACATTTTGGCCAGGTGAGGAAGTGAACAAGAGCAAAATCAGAACAAGTCTGCTGAATGTATAAAGACTGTATAGGCTGCACTTATATAACACTTTTTTTTTTTTTTTTTTTACCTGAGCAGTTTTACAAAGCACTTTACACTCTCATTCACCCATTCACACACACACACACCAATGGTAGCAGAGATAGCTTGCCATCGGGAGCAGTGTCTTTCCCAAAGAAACTTTGGCAGGTGGAGTCACGTGGGATGGGAATTGAACCGCCAACCCTACTATTAATGGACAACCCACTCTACCATCTGAACCACAGCCGCCCCATACTCTATATCATCTGTGCTTTCCACACTGATTAGCATTCACCCTAAATAACTTGACTTCTTTATTTTCTGTCACTTGCCGTCCAGGCTGATGTAGTCCAACAGTTTAACTATCAGCTACCTTAATTTTTATGTATTTTTCAGAAAAGATCAGTATGCAATTAGGCTATATGAGGATGTAGAAAAAAATTAACATGTTTTGCATGTTCACTCACCCTCCACCTTATTAAGAACACCTGCACATTCATGCAGTTGTCTAACCAGCCAATCAGGTACCAGCAGCACAATGCAAACAATCATGCAAGTACAAGTCAGGAGCTTTGATGTTCACATCAAACATCAGAATGAAGAAAAAGTGTGATCTCATCCTGTGTGTGGATGGTCTGTAGGCGGAAACACCTTGATGAGAGAGATCGGAGGAGAAT
>JAOUWY010000027.1:3249629-3259688 GCA_025728095.1 Prietella phreatophila
ACCGGAGTACCCGGAGGAAACCCCCACAGCACGGGGAGAACATGCAAACTCCGCACACACATGGCCCTGGCGGGAATTGAACCCCGGACCTGTGAGGCGAACGTGCTAACCACTAAGCCACCGTGCGCCCAAAAATGGAGTGTATGCATTTTAATTTAAACATAATGCAATTGAAAGTGATGAATTGAAATGTTATTTAAAAACATGATCTTAGTAATATCAATCGGTCACAGTCATTGACTTGAAATACACAAAATTTTTTGTTTATTTCTGTAGTTCACATCCTTTACTACATTTCTTACACAAACATTTATGAAAAGCACTCCGTATGATAACATCACAGATCATAGTACTATAGGGAGCTTAAGGTAATGTGTGCTCATAAAAGTTGACATTAATAGTATTAACTAATAATATAACATGCACAAACAGATCAGCAATGGAATGCATATAATTGTATTGTATCTTACATAATTGATGTTTCTGATTGCCTTTTGACCTTAGGTAAAAACAGGTGCTCACAGGTATGAAGACATTTGTGACTCTCTTTGCCCTGCCACAATCCCTGTGGGTGGAAAATCTGTGTGATAAAACCATTCACATGACTTTGTTGCTTCAGCCACGGCCAAATGTTTGCCTTTCTGTTTCATTCCTTAAGGGAATGACTTTGTGTTCTAGCAAATGAAAAGTTTAAATGCATGGCATCGAATGCACCCATTATACCTGTTCAAACGGATCTGAACTGCCTGAACTGGCATGCAACGGGCTGAAAACACTATGAAACAACTGCAAGTATCCAGAAATCAAGAAAGCTTTTCTCAGTTAATAATACCATTAACTGGCAATATGGCTACAGTAAATTCAGTCATTCATTCACTTTCAGTAACCATTTTATCCTGGTCAGGGTCACGGTGGATCGGGAGCCAATCCTGGAAACAGGGGCAGGGGTTTGGAAGACCACCCGTCTCAGTAGGGAAATGTGGAAAGTGGGTGAGGGTGAATGATTCTGTGTTGTCTAGGTAATTGTCATTGGCATGTTACTGGATTAAATTTACTAATGATTTTGAAAGAACCAACTTTGGCTAGAAAGCCATAGACAAAGGTGTGTGGTCCTGGTTGGACACTTGGAGTTTCTCCTTTGTGTCGTTCTGGCTGTTTGTTTTGACATCATGGTAAATAAATATTATGGGTCCTAGAAGCTACTGCATCATTATGGAAGAAGGGGAGATGTACTTGTGAGTAAAATCTAAATCCAGCACAAATGTTAGAGTTCAGGAGAGTGAAAAAATTAGTAGTTGGAGCCAGAGTGTAGTCAAAAAGAAGACTAGAACTAGAAGGGACGTGAGTGAGGTTACCGTACATCAGAAGGGAATTATGGAGGATGTCCTATGGGGAAGGGTGTGTGATAGATAACAACAATATGGCGAGAAATGGGAGCAAGAGAATGGAAAAGCTTGGAATTCAAAGGATGAGATTTTAAGATGAAACAGTGCAAGAGGTTCCACTTCTGGGAAGGAAGCAAGCCTGTGTCACCACC
The DNA here is from genome assembly GCA_025728095.1 of Prietella phreatophila. Lineage (NCBI taxonomy): Eukaryota > Metazoa > Chordata > Actinopteri > Siluriformes > Ictaluridae > Prietella > Prietella phreatophila. The sequence continues at coordinate 3,251,167 of JAOUWY010000027.1, forward strand.
CCTGCAACTTACAAGAGGAAGCATAGGCAAAGGAGAGAGAGGCAAAATGCAGCTGGTGTCACTGAAATCTCTGGGGTGATCCAGGTCTGGGATAGCACTAGGAAGTGGAAAATTCATTACATTATAGTGCAGTCTATTTTGCTTTTCTCAGGAACTTCTGAGAGGGGGCACACAGGCATCATGATGTGAAAAGAAAAAACTCTAAGTGTCCAATCTTCAGAGAGAGTCTGGTTCATCCAGATCCACCCTGGACCTTTGTGTCATGAATCAGAGAAGGAACTCTGATGACAGTTCCCAGCAGCCACTGCATCAGTGTCACATGACCACCTGAACCTGATTCACATTTCTGTTAACAAGCACTCATGTATATAGCCACTGTTTGCACTGCATTTCTTGTCTTAGGTTTGTCCTTCCTTGCTTTTATCTCTGTTGCCGTGTTGTGTTCTTTAATTTATGTTTAATCTTTGCCACAGTGTTTTGCCTCTTAGTCATAGTGTTTTTGTATGTTTTATTTTGTTTGTTATTAAAACTTAAAAAATCTGCACTTGCATCTGTCTCAACTTCCCATATGTGACATATGTGTCTATGGCTTCCTAGCCAAAATAGTGGAAGGATGGTCAGAAACACATGTGGATTCTTTCAGTGTTAAAGCAAGAGTGGAGCTTGAATTACTTCCAAAAAAAAAGACAGTTTTAACTGATGGTGGTCTACCAGGCATTGAACTTTTTTAGGAGTCTCATTTTCTCTATATCATTTAAAAACGTCTTACACTCCAGTTTTGCAATCTCCTGTTTTTTTACCTCAACATATTTTCCATCGACTTCCCCCATCATTATGTAAATGGATTAATATCTCATTTAGCCATTGAAAGAAAGAGAAATGTACAAGGTAGCCTGTGTGAATATTAGTGTTTCTTTGAAGGGTAACATTGTAAGTGACACCTTTGGGAACAACTGTTGTTGTGAGGACACCACTGTGACTTTTTGGTTTTAAGATTGGAAAAATGTTAAATACTTAAAGTAGCACTAGTGTGTACAAATGTAAAGAGTGGAATAACTGAAAACTAATAGCTTTTATATTATCCTAAGTGTTGGATGCTTTTATGTAATCTTCTTAAATACTGTGTTTCCTGTTTTTTTTTTTTATTGTGACTTATAACTTGTACTTAATGGTCATTTGGACTATAAGTTGTATAAATTATAGGATGGTCTTTTACATTTGCTCACTACTGTATATACATGCACTTCCATTACAAAACCACAGATCTTTTACAATAATCCCTGTTTGTCACATATCTGTCTTTTTTTTTAAAGAACCACTATTAAACATGTTCTAGACTTTGCCTTAACTTTTTTTTTGTTTAAATTCTATTTTTGTTATATTGGCAAAAAAGTGTTTGCATCAATAGTTATGAACTTCTTATAGTTATATTTTTAATTCCACATGATATTTGAAAGATCTTAAAAAGTATATGTCAAATGTGTTATTAATTGTTTTTAATACATTAATACATTGTTTTTACGATTACAAGGTATTCTTATTGATTAGCATTCTAGTTAATAAGAATACATACAGTGAGAGAGAGAGAGAGAGAGAGAGAGAGAGAGAGAGAGAGAGAGAGAGAGAGAGAGACATACCAGCTTTCCAAGAATGTATTTTAAATCACTTTTCTCTTTTCATATTCATCATAGTGTAGGCATTGCAGCCAAAATTTGACATAAGGAGACAGTTGAGAGAATATCAGTATGACACGTGAGATAATTGAGTGTCTAGGTTAGGGAACCTTCCACACTGTAGCTGTGTGCTGGCTTCTGGCCTGGTGAAAAATGTCAGAGCCATAACTGACCTGAGTGGAACTGCTTCTCTGCACTACGTGGACATGCCACAGCTATAAATGGAACATCAGGCCTCCATTGCAAACATGCAGGAAGAGAAAGTCAAAAGAGACAGAGACTTTGCAAGCTAGTGCTGGCTTTTCATGTTTTAAATGAGTTTGTATCCAGTTTCTTTACCTTATCAGCTGTTGTCCATAGTTTGTTTGAAATGGTTTTACATAATCCAGCACTTTGCACTTTTTATTATATAGAGGGTGAATTTTCAATGACATGAAAAAGTTGTATACAGGAGATTCTCTGTCTATCAAACTATGCCTGGGTCACCTTGACCTCTTAGACATTCATCTCTTGAGTCAGCTCTTATTTAAGAGACCCTGTTGGCATCCACACAAATGCACTCCCCCCCACCCCACCACAAACACATATAACCTATATGACTCCCTGCCAAGAGCCATGAGCTTTGTATCACACTGGTTTGGTCATCCATAACAGCCAGTTCATGTAGCATGCATTCATGGCATTTCTCCAAAAACTCTCTGGTGAGATTCTACTGTAGCTCTGCTTCTCCCTTTGACTTGCAGAGCAGAGAGTAACCCCTCGGGCCTCATGTTTGAAGCTCGATTGGAACGCTTGCCCTCTGTGCTGTGCTGTCATTTCCAGCTCCATGCCTCATGGTGATGACATTATCCCTGCACTCAGAACATGGGTCAAGAGGGCAAAGAGAGGGTGAAAGTGAAAGAGAATGGCAACCAGGCCAGAGATATGCTGAAAGTGAGAGATATGTTGACAGATAAACTTTTACCCTTAAATGGTGCAAACAAGACTTTTAACACCAAATACATACATTGCTCAACAAGTTTCATCTAACAGGCTAACTTTGAGGAGTTACTGGGATTCTGCTTATGTGTGTGGTGCACGTGGAATGAAAAAACTAATGGGTTTCTGGTGTTGTACCTTGTGGAGACATTTGGCTGGTCACAATGCGGGGAAAAACTGCATCTTTTATTTAAAAACTAAAGGAGCAAAAGGATTTCCTTAAGATCACTGAGGTTATGGTTACATTTAGGTGCAGGCATAGTCTTAATTAGCTGCATAAATAGTTATGTAAGTAGAAAGCTCTCACAAGACAGGTGTGCATTTGTGAATGTGTATGAGATCTTATGACTGGGGGTCTTTACTTACACTAGGAGTAGCGATACTGTGTTTCTATAATAGGCCTCAACAGAGACGTGATCCTGCACCACTTTTATGTGTGTATAAGTGTGTTTGTGTGTGAGGGTAAGACTAAGAGTGACAGTAAAAGGCAGAGAGCCTGGAAGTCTAAAATGTAATAGATTTAATACTGTATACAGTAGGTGACAGGATTTTATCCAGATTTATGAGAATTGCTCTTGTGTTCCCATCAGCTCCACTGGCAGAACCAATCTGGTTATGAACATCATTTGCAGTCCCCTTTTCCTTATATATTTTTTTATTATTATTATTATTTCAATATGTTTGGCAATGACTGATTCAATGACTTACATGATACACTATGTGTCATATGTTTGAATTCTGCTTGCTCTTTGTCACAGATTTATTCAACATTATTGACCTGATCACTACTTCCAAAAATCTAGATTCTATAACTATGAGTAGTATAAACCTTTTCCTTTGCATGTTTATTTAGTAGTGGGAGTTGTCTCAAAACCAGTTTTAAAATATTGCTATGGATTAGCACTTTATATATCAAAACTTGGGGGGAAAAAGCACTCTTAAAGTTTTACACAAATTACACAGCTTTTGACAGACAACCATAGACCAATAGTTTTTTGCATGTTAGTTTGAATTGTGGTATGTTCCTTCTTTCTTGCCAGAGAATATCTTCACAGTTTTCAATCTGGGTTAAATAGTATGTGATCAGTATCAATTTCTACAATTCTTTTCTTAACAACTTTTTGTACAGTATTTGTATTAGGTGATGTTTTTTATCTATAATTTTATGGATGTTTGAATTTACAGTCTGTAGTACAGTTGAGGTCAGTACTATGCTATGTGGTTATCACCAACTGTTAGATCAGCTTATCTTTTAACCACAGCATGGGGTGTCTGCAGTTCTACCCATAGAACAAAATGCACAGGACACCAGCTGTTCAATAACACTGTTATCTTCAACTGAAACTGATGGTCTCAGATTTCCATTTAAAAAAGATATCTAAAATGTTTATAAATTACAGTTAAGTAACACAGTACAGTTAAATAATTTTCTTCTTATATCCCAGCTTGTGCTATCATATGCATTTACTTCTCATATCCAAATCATATCAAAGTTGGGATCAAAGTGCAGGACCAGCCATGACACAGCACCCCTGGAGCAGTGTGTGGTCTTGAACCCCTGAACGCTCTGAATGAGGAGAACTTGGTTGTCCGTGTCAGCAGACTCGGGCGTGAGCAGAACTTTGTTGTCCGTGTCAGCAGACTCGGGCATGAGCAGAACTTTGTTGTCCATGTCAGCAGACTTGGGAGGGATCAGAACGAGGTTGTCCATGTCAGCAGATTCGGGTGTGAGCAGAACAAGGTTGTCTGTGTCAGCAGACCCGGGCATGAGCATCACTTGGTTGGTCAGGGCGTTGTCTTCAGGCATGAGCAGAACCTGGTTGGTCATGATGTTGGTTTCAGGCATGAGCAGAACCTGGTTGGTTGTGATGTTTGTTTCAAGTTCTGTAGTTACTTTAATCAAAGCTTAAGAAGGGGGATGTAGTACATGCAGTGAATCATTCAGTCCGGGCGCCACCCACATGTGCATGCTCTTTTAACTGTGTGTGTGTAGTGAATGTTACAAGGCAATTCAGTAAAGAGGTCATGCATGAAGACAACTCTCTGTACGTGACTTTGTCAGCACACTAGTAGATAAAGAACACAACACTTAGCAGAGTAAGTGGAGTGAAGTGGAGAGAAGTGGAGTGAGGTCCTCAGCAGAACAAGGAGGCAAAGTGACATCCTTGTTGGATCAGGAAGGTGGAGCAATGTCTTTGCAGGACCATGAAGACAAATAGTGAGAGTGGGTAAATTTGGTTAAGAGGTGGGGGTCTTTCCTGGCATGAGCTCTATGGCACAGTCATATGTACAGTGTGATGGCAGACCATTAGCTTTGGCTTTACTAAAATCTTTTTAGATTTCACAATATGCTGTGGGAATGTCTGTTGGAGTATGGGTCTTAGGACTCCACTATACAGTGCATCCGAAAGTATTCACAGTGCTTCACTTTTTCCACATTTGGTTATTTTACAGCCTTATTACAAAATGGATTCAATTCATTATTTTCCTCAAAATTTTTTTAATGACGAGGTGAAAGAAGTTTGAAATCTTTGAAAATTTATTAAAAATAAAAAACAAAAAAAAGCAAATGTACATAACACTTAAAACTGAGCTCAGGTGCATCCTGTTCCACTGAACATCCTTGAGATGTTTCTACAACTTGATTGGAGTCCACCTGTGGTAAATTCAGTTGATTGGACATGATTTGGAAGGGACACAACTGTCTATATAGGGTCCCACAGTTAACAATGCATGTCAGAGCACAAACCAAGCCATAAAGTCCAAATAATTGTCTGTAGACCTCTGAGACATGTTTGTATCGAGACACAGATCTGTGGAAGGGTACAGAAACATTTCTGTAGCATTGAAGGTCCAAATGAGAACAATGGCCTCCATCATCCATAAATGGAAGAAGTTTGGAACCACCAGGATTCTTCCTAGAGCTGGCTGCCTGGCCAAACTAAGTGATAGGGGGAGAAGGGCCTTAGTCAGGGAGGTGATCAAAACCTGATGGTCACTCTGACAGAGCTCCAACTTGTCTCTGTGGAGAGAGGAGAACCTTCCAGAAGAACAACCATCTCTTCAGCGCTCCACCAATCAGGCCTGTATGGTAGAGTGGCCAGATGGAAGCAACTCCTCAGTAAAAGGCACCATACAGTCCACTTGGAGTTTGCCAAAAGGTACCTGAAGGACTCTAAGACCATGATGAAAGAAAGATTGAACTCTGGGGCCTGAATGGTTAGTGTCATGTCTGGAGGAAACCAGGCACCACTCATCACCTGGCCAATACCATCTCTAAAGTGAAGCATGGTGGTGGCAGCACCATGCTGTGGGGATGATTTTCAGCGGCAGGAACTGGGAGACTAGTCAGGATTGAGGGAAAGAAGAATACAGCAATGTACAGTGACATCCTTGATGAAAACCTGCTCCAGAGTGCTCTGGACCTCAGACTGGGGCGAGTCTGCAACATCTTCCAACAGGACAATGACCCTAAGAACACAGCCAAGATAAGGAGTGGCTACAGGACAACTCTGTGAATGTCCTTGAGTGGCCCAGCCAGGGCCCAGACTTGAACCCGATTAAACATCTCTGGAGAGATCTGAAATTGGCTATGCACCGATGCTCCCCATCCAACCTGATGGAGCTAGAGAGGTCCTGCACAGAAGAATGGGAGAAACTGTCCAAAAATAGGTGTGCCAAGCTTGTAGCATTATACTAAAAAATATAATTGCACCCCAAAGGTGCTTCAAGAAAGTATTGAGCAAAGGCTGAATACTTGTGTACATGTGCTTTTTTTTTTTTTTTTTTGAATAAATTTGCAAAGATTTCAAACAAACTTCTTTCTCATTGTCATTATGGGGTATTGTTTGTAGAATTTTGAGGAAAATGATGAATTTTAAATTATGTGTTTATGTAACATTTTATGTTTTCCCATAATGATGTGGGTTATGTATCATGCCTACGTATTTTATTCAGGCAGCAGACAGGGGAGTTGAAGGGTCTGTTTTGAGACCTAGTTCAGCAATTGTAGGGTAGCCCCTTTCTTTATTCGTTTTTCTATGTTCATACGATCTTTGAAACACATGTCTACTGGGATTCCTCCAAAGAAGTATAGGTTCACAACAATATCTCTGGTTAACATGAAGACATAATAACAACATAAATCTGTCAGAAGGGCCCCACGCATTTATTTTGCCTGGGGCCTTCACATAATCTAGGTTCTCCTCTGGTGATTGGCAGCTGGTTTTGATGTTTTACCCTTTTGAGAGGTCAAGCTATCATCATAAGGAGAAGCTGTAAGTCCTGGCAGGAAGTGAAGAGTGCAAAACCCTTTGGCTATTTTGGCAATGAAAAATAGCCCTACAGTATGAATGAATGAGTAAGAGTGTGTGGGTGGGTGGGTGACTGGTACCCTGTGATGGACTGGTGTCCCAATCAGGGTGTGGTGTTTCAGAGATAGGCTTTAGAGTCACCAAGACCGTGGGCAAATTAAAACAGTTAATGACTGAATGAATGATGAATGAATGAATTAATGTTGTACTCAAAACATTGAAAATTAAGTGAATATCTTTTAAAGCACTGACCATAATATTGACAGTATGAAAATCTACTACAGGGAGGTGCCCACATCTTTCATTGTTGATTTAGCATTACAATATCAGGTATAACATTTTACTTTTTGGTGTGTCTAGCAATGCCCAGATTAGAGTTTTGAATAACTATTACTAATGTCCATCTTGCATCAGTCTTTTGTTGAGAGATAACCCTTGATGTCTGTCAGAAGATTATGTGGAACAATTTTACCACAGTCATTGCATGGCTATGATCTGACTCAAGCCACTCCAAGGCATGTGGTAGAAATTAAGCATCTAATCCTGGAGGTACGTGGATTCCACTAAAATCCCTGGTTATGACATCACCTGTGGCATATGTCTCCTGGACTGTGGTGTTCACTTGGAAATGACTGACATGGACATTAAAACAGCCTCAGACTTAGGTCTAAAATGGCAGTCACACCATTACTAAAGAAGATGAAAGACCCTGTTTCATTATTACATTATTTACATTATTCACTCAACTGTCATATCTCAGAATTTGCTCAGTATTTTTAGTGGATCCTGTGTGAAAGAGAAGCTATTATCACCAACACAACTGTGCTCCTTTCAAAGGTGGAGATCTGTGCCCAGGATACCCAAGATATTATTCAGATCTACCACTATCAGCCATCATTCTGTTCCACAGGTGAAATTGTGAATTTGAAATTGGAAATGGCCATGAGAAAATGCTGGGTATTCTGTGCTTTACCACTGTGCTTTTGAATATCCTATCTAATATACAATAGATAGTGACTCTTTTCTGATGGCCCTTGTAACTGGAATTAATATCAAATAAATGCACTCATTTAGGCTATTTTCACACTTAGCATTTGCCCTGAAGGTTTATTACTTTTATTGAAATGTATAAGTTGTTTTTGAGTGCAGAAGCAATGTAGAAAACCAGTCCCTGGTCCTCTTGAAAATGATAGTCTGTGTCTCACTTGCACTGAACTAGTGTCAAGTTCAACTCAAGTTCTGGCTGACAATTTCTGGAGACACTTCATCAGAGATAATTTGCTGAGCCAGAAATGACATTAAAACCACAGTAACCAGGTTAATGTGAAGTCATAGTTTTGACAGCTGGCATGGTTCAGCACTCATTTACTTCCACATAAGAATGATGACTTGATATGAACCGAGTAGACATTTTCCTAAATTTAAATATATACAGTCATGGACGAATTTATTGGCACCCCTGGAACTTTTTCAGAAAATGGACCATTCCTCCCAGAAAAGTGTTGCAATGACAAATGTTTTGGTATACACATGTTTATTACCTTTAAGTGCATTGGAA
>JAOUWY010000027.1:3287727-3308886 GCA_025728095.1 Prietella phreatophila
TGAACAATAAGGAGAGACAAGAAACTGCACTTCTAATGCTTTCAAATAAACAATATACAACTGCATGAATGATTCTTAATCAATGATTCTTAACAAATATATCCAGTTTCCTTATCAGAACAACAGACCATGGAAAACTATGTACAAGATGCACTCAAAAAGGGTTACATTTTCCGTCCGCCTCTCCTGCCTCAGCAGGATTCTTTTTTTGTGGAGAATAAGGGAGGAGGACTTTGACCATTATTGTGGGCTCATCCAGATCACAGTAAAATATTGATATCTCCTTCCACAAGCTGGACCTCCACAGTGCCTACAACCTTGTCCACATCAGAGAGGGTGATGAGTGGAAAACGGCCTTTAGCACCACCATTGGTAAATGGTCTGCAATTTTATAGTGCCTTTCAACCATAGTGGTTCTACAAAGTGCTTGCCATGGAAGGCGCTAGGTTCAGTGCCTTGCCCAAGGACACATCGGCATGTGCAGGCATAAGGGACTTTTTGGGAAAGTTTATAATTGCGTATGTCAATAGCATATTAATCTTTCCCCCTCTCTGGAAACACACATTCAGCATGTCAAGCGAGTTCTGGCATGTCTCCTTGACCAGCAGCTCTATGTAAACAGAGAAAAGTGCCAATTTAACGTGTCCACCATCTCTGTCCTGGGAAATAACTTAGGCCCCAAATGAGTGGCCATGGACCAAGAACAAGTGTCTGCAGTCACCAAATGACCAACTCCCAATAGCGACAAAGATTTCTATGCTTCACCAATTTCTACCAAAGGTTCATCCAGGGCTTTAGTTAAATTGCTACTCCCCTCATGTCACTACTGAAGAAGGGACCCATGCATCTGGCGTGGAACACGACAACCGATGAAGCCTTTGAGAAACTGAAGACCGAATTCACCACTTCTCCCATTTTGAAGCATCCAGACCCACTGAAACCATTCATTGTAAAAGACACCTCAGAATCTTGGGTGGATAGTGGTCACACAGAATCCATCAGACATTGCACTTCCCAGAACACACCATGACCTACAAACATGACCACCATGGACGACAATCCCCAGCACAACACTCCACTGTCACAGCTCACAATCTCCAGACATCTAATCACATACACCTGTTCTTAATTACACCCACACCCCATATAAGTAAAGTTTGGGCACTTACCCAGTTATGAGGTAACACTCAGTGGGCCTTTACCTGACTTACCAATTCATGTATTTGTTTCTATTCTGGTTTTTATCTTTCTTCACTACCTGTTTTTGCCTATATCGTTCTGTTTGCTGATCACCTGACCTTCTGCCTGTTCCAAGTTTATGATCCTTGCTTCACATTTTGGAATTGTGTGCCAATGTTTTCTTTTTTAAAATATTTTTATTACAAGGCTAACCTGCATCTCCATCCACCTCTGACTCCACTGCATAACAAACACCTGAATGTGCTCTCATGCTAATGATACAACATATGGTAGGCTTGTGCAATATTTTATTTTTCCCTGCTTGAGATTTACCACTTAAAAGTGTATTTAATCACCCAGAACCAATAGCACAAAAATCAGGAAAACAAGCATTACCCACTGTACAGTTTGGAACTACTTGCTGGCAGTGGCAATAACAAAAACTCAGCTTGTTAGTGGATTTTTAGGTGATTCCACAGTAATGAGCAGTAAACAGTAAAATAACTTTTTTATATCTGGATTTTTAAAATCCTTTTTATAAATCTGCTATTTTTCATGTTTTTCTGAGTGATGAGTCATATTTAAGTATGTATGTAGTATATGCAACTAACTCTGACACAGGAAGCTCTGATAATATAATATAATCAAAGTAAACATCACTGGATATCATGGCAGTATAGAGATTGTGTAGAGATGGTTAGTTTTTTTTCATACAAGCCTACCTGGTAATTATTCTGTGTTCATAGAACCACAGTTATATCTGCACTTAGCTCCCCATTTCACCCTTTCTAAACACCAGGTGTGGTGTTTAACATCTAGATAATCCCTGCCACAGGTAAACAACTCACCTGGCAAACTGGAAAGGTGTTTGGAGATGACACATGATGTTGACCTTGAAGAATCTGTCGGGGTACACAGTGATGTCCAGGTAGCTGCAATGCAGACTTCCTGGAGTGGCATGCCTCTAAGTTGTGCCCACGAGGATGAAACACTCCTCGTGGAATGGAATGGCACGTCACAGTAGGGGTCTGATTGTCCAGCCCATTGTCGGCCATGGTGACGTCTTCTGTCACCCAGTGGGCCAATCTCTGCTTAGACAGGGAAGCACCACATGTCTTTGCACTGTGACAGATGAGTATCTGGTCTGATGAGCAAGCTGTCGTGCAGTTCAAATACTACTGCAACATGTGTACTGAGCACAATAGAGACCACACTGTAGATTGAATTTTGTAAAATGTTGTGGTCAATCACTTGGTTCGCAAATTTTGGTGAAATAACCTTATACACCCTGCATATGGTCACAAATCATCATGCCAACAGATCATGCAGGGTGAACTTATCACTAAAGCATGCTGTTCTCTCACCCTTTCACTGAGGTGATCACCAACAAGAAAGGGTGTCTTCAATGATACTCATTTTGGATCAGCATCCCATATGGCTTTGCACAGACAGCTCTTATGAGTCTCTAACACAAGTGGGTAGTCCCCAAACCAGGTTCTTGGGGGAATGTGGCAGATGCAAGTGCCTAGCTCCTCTAAGAAACATTAAGTGCCTATGAGAAAGGTGCCACCCACTCCCAAAATGGCCACCACATACACTTTTAGCATAGACAGACACCAAGTCCAACTGAACATACTTGGAATAATGAATAAAGCATATAAGACCCATGTGCTCGGGACTCTAGCATTCATGAAAGTTTTGTTAGACTGCTTGTCACAGACGTCAAGTCAAGGAGGCTTTCTGTTGGTAAGCCACTTGAGCCCACTTCCATGTAAGAAGGAGAGCATTTTTAACCTCATGCCCCTGTGGTGATTTATGTGCCTGAACAGGTCAGGACAAGATTGGGTCTAAAAGCATGTAGAAAGAACCTGAGGATCAGCCAGGTCACCCTCAATTCTAGTAAACTGATGTGTTCTGACATCACCTTGAGGGTCTGTATGCCCCCTGAAAGGGATCTGGTCAGGGATGTGTCTATGGTGACTGTCTCTCACTAAAGGAGAACCACACATAGGTATACACTTTTCATAAGAAATGGTTCAGATCAGGGACCATGCTCCTTTCTCTGAGACAAGAACACATCTTTAGGGGTTATTCACAGACTGATGACCCATCACTGACAGCCCCTTAGATACAATAGCCCCATGAAATCAAACAGGTTCACTGGTGAACCCATTTGTGGGTGTATAATACAAACAACAATCTGACAACTTTTAGTATGCATAAGTGGAGGATTTCCAGGAACTGTTTAGGTCTGCTCATTTCTGTACAAGAAAAGATGTTGTGTACAACCCCTTGTTAAAAATGGTATGGCCTATTTTTGGAGTTCTTGGAGCCTCCATGGGTTTGCTTTTGGGGCAGAGTGGTGGCAGTTGTGTACTGCCCAACTCACAGTGTGACCAGAGGTGCCCAAGGGTCTTTGGTGCATGGTTTTATATGCTTGAGGATCTGATGCAGGCGCACCCTGGCGTTTGACTCTTGGCCACCTATTGGAGCCATGTGGCCATGCTACCTAACTAGAGTAGACACTCCAATGGTAAATGAGCTGCATTTATATAGCACATTTTAACCTTAGTGACTCTCCAAAGCACTTTACACTGTTTCTCATTCACCCACACACACCTGAGTCTGAGCCTACCATCGTGAACTTGAGGTTCAGAGCCAGCCCAAGGACACTTCCATGTAAAGGGCCAGGAACAACCTGCTCTACCACCTGAGCCACAGCCACCCTAAATTCAGCTAGAAAATAACCAAAAGATTATCCATGTATATCAGATCTGTGGCAATACTAGCTTTTATCAGCAAATAGCCAGTACATCTGCACTCACCATTGGGGTGGCATAATGTTTTGCCTCATGAAACTTCCAGCAAGGCAATGCAGAAGTCTTATACCACATGGCATCTGCATTTAGCTATTGCCCTGCCACAAGCTGTTGATGTAATCCTTGTATAAACTAAAAATGAGTGAAATCTAACCTATAATTGTAAATTTATTATAAGACAAACAAAACACATTCACTTTTTAACAAAACATATGTCATAGTTATTGGTGCTATTGAATTCAGCACTATGTGCAACCTCCCTTTGGCACCATAACAGCACTAAGTCTTATACAATGCTTGATGACACTGGAGAATACAGAGCAAAGAATCTGAGACCACTCTTCAAAGCAGTATCTCCAGATTCTCCAGGGTCCTATCTCCTCTTCAGCTCACCTCACAGGATTTCAGTGCAGTTTACATCAGGGGACTGGGATGGCCATTTCAAAATATGATTCTGTGTTCATTTAAAACATGCACCTATACCACTTTTTTTCAGACCAAGTACAAGTACTCACATTTGGGTACTTGCCGATACCAAGTACTGATATGAGTGCTTCAGACTTTTCGGAATGCCCCATGTCTGAAGCATGTCATCAAATGCACCTGTTATGGTTTGGCCAATGTGTGAACCCCTAAACTGTGTTGCTTGTAAAACGACTCTCTAGGGAGTAAAATCCTCATCAATCCACTGTGTTGTTAAACTTATAAGAGACATTGGGCTGACATTGCTAGTCCAAATATCAGTGTTGAAGCTGAAGTCCTAAATGTCCTGCAACAGGTCCCTGATGTGTTTTTTCACCAAGTCATGCAGCTTTGGTAATGCGGTATATGTAATGTGGTGACGGCTGAGAATCTCATACTTCGGCTCAAGTACAACAAGAAGATGACGAAATCCTGTATTATCTACAAATGACAACGGTTGGTCATCAAGAACAATGAACTGGGTAAGAGCTTCTGTTATTTTTACTGCCCGTGGGTTGTCTCTGGACATTTTCTCTCGCTTCTCCAGCGTTTGCTGAAAAGTTGGTTGTTGCTGTTTCCCGCTGCTAGTATGAGATTTATTTCTCTGTTTTATTTTTTGTTTAAGTGCTTTAAATGCTTTCTTTTATTTTAAATGTTTATGCGCGATTAGGCAAATTCATCTTATGAGTCATTTATATTTCAGTATAATTGTGTAGAGTATGACACATAGTGCTATTGTGATTGTGCAAGTGATGCACTGAGTTCATGTTGGGGTCGGGGGACATGCGCAAGGGGAGAGCGCCAAAAATTTCATGTCAGTAATCCATGAGGAAATGTAGCTCTGACAATAAAGTTTGGCAAAGCATAGTTTGCAGGCTGTTCTACTTTTATCATCATTATTTATCTTAAAATATCTCTAAATTGCTGACATTGCTCCTCTTCCGACAACCTGCTCAACTGATGAGAGGTTAGGCTATGTCATGTGGTAAAGTGGTATCGGTGCGGTTGTTTCGGGGTAGTTTTAAGTACGAGTACATGAGCACAGTATCGTGCCGACACCACAGTACTGGTATCAGTATCGGTGCATCCCTAATTTGGACAGATGTTTTGGATTACGGTCATGCTAGAAGATCCAACCACAACCCAGTAATTTCTTGGTAAATGCAGACAGATATTTATTTAAAATCCCCTTATACTTCATGGAGTTCATAGTGACCTTTAGACTAAAAAGCTTCCCTGGGCCTTTGGAGGAAAACAAGTCCCACAACATCACATATCCTCAGATCAGATGAATGGAGCCCTTTACCAGAAGATTCTTGAGAAGAATCTGCTGTCATCTATCAGGATGATGAAGATGAGATGTGGGTGGACCTTCCAGCAGGACATTGATCCAAAGCATACAGCAAAGGAAACGCTCAATTGGTTTCAGAGAAAAAAAATCAAGGTGTTAGAATGGCCAGTCAATCACCTGACTTGAATCTAATTGAACAAGATTTAAAGACAGTATGTTTAGAAGAATGTGCCAAAATCACACCTGAATACTGCGGCCCATTAATTTCTTCATACAGGAAGTGTCTTGAAGCTGTTATTACAAACAAAGGCTTCTCCACTAAGTATTAAATACATTTCAGTTAGCGTGTTCAGTACTTTTTTCCTGAGTCATTCCACTTTATTAAACATAAGTTTATTTATGGACTTAAATGTTGTGAATTTTTTATATTTCTGGATTTCTTGAGTTAATCCTGATTTCTGGTGAAAATTTAATGTGAATAGCGTCTTTGGAAATACATTTACTCGAAAAAAATGTCGAGTCCAACATGTATTTCCACCCACTGTATATTACAAGTTATATGTATTTTACTTCATATGACAATTAGTCAAATTTGTGCTTATACTCAAAAGCATCTACTGTAAATATCTAAAATGCGTCCACCCTTTGCCTGTAAAACTGCAACAACTCCAGACTTTGACTGTTTCACTTCTTTCTGTTCTGCAATTTGCAGACAAACTTAATGTTGTTAACTTATGTTACTTTCTTTAATAACATATATTTTTATACATATATATGTTATTATACAAAATAAATGTCTAAAAATGTTTTATATAGAAACAAATTTAGGGTCCCTAAGAGTTTTGCACAGTACTGTATGTACAACACTAATTCCAAAAAAGTATGGATGCTGTGTAAAATGTAAATAACAGCAGAATGCGGAATGTTCATCCAGCTGTTTCTTTTTAATAACACGTGTTTTCTAGCCTTTTGTTGCCCTGTCCCAACCTTTTTTGAGATGTGTTGCAGCGATCAATTAAAAATTACCTTATTTTTTTCTTGAAATGGTACATTTACTCACTTAAAATATCTGACATGTTATCTGAGTTCTATTGTGAATAACATATGAGATTTATGAGATTTGCAAATCATTGCATTCTATTTTTATTTACATTTTACGCAGAGTCCCAACTTTTTTGGAACTGGGGTTGTATTTTAGAGCTTTATACAACCTTTTACAGTCTTAAAAATTCTGAAACGACTTGTTCATTCAAAAATCAGTTATAACAAGAATGTCAGTAAGAATATCTCATAGGCCTGAATACACTGTCACTTAAATGGACTTGATTAGCAAAAAGAATAGATGCTAAATCTTATAGTGATCTATTCTTGGTATGGGAGTTTAGTTTTTATTATTATACATTTCATATATAATACATGTTTTGTATTATGTTTTGACAAAACACTTGGATATTTGCAGAGCAGAAATCTGTGGTATATGATTTGAAAAAATAGTACACAAAGTGCTACTTTTACCTCTTTACCTTATAATTGGTCTTTTTTTTTAAACCATACCTTCAATATAAAATGCACTGCCATCACAATTTAGGGACATTTCAATCTAACAGGAAGAATGCATTTCCTCTCTCTTTCATCATAATAAAAACAGAATGTTTCCCATATTCATAACCAAGAAAAGACAGTGATGTCTCAGACCAAACTGTTCGTTTACATAAATCACAGGGGTGAAACTAGAGCAAGAAATGATTTCAATTCTGATCAAATCTAAACAACAGTGTAGAGTGGATAAGACCCACTTAAAAAGACATGAAAAATAATATTCAAGACATAACACACAGGACAGACTCAGCAGTCATATTTTTAAGGACAGAGAAAAGATTGCCATTAGAAAATGATGGCAAAGATATTTACAAAGATTTTAAAAGATTAGTACCATTATATGGAAGCCATGCAGCTGGAGAAAGAAGAAGGGCACTGTATTACTGTGTACAGCTTGTCCCTTTTTTTATGAATCACAGAGATGGATTTACTGAGGACTTTACTGACTTTCTGTACAAATTAAATTATGTTTTGGTCAGTAAAGAATACTTTAACCAATTTCTGCAAGCAATCAGTACTAGGGGTGTAATGGTCAGATGATCTGAATCGGTTTAAAAGGCAATGATTAAAATGAATCGATTATACATTTATTTTTTATGGATTATAAATTATTATAGATCAATTATTATCAAAATGGACAAATCAATGGTGTGTAAAAATCTCCTATTTTTAAACTGATGTGTAAATAGGATGGTGAAGTGATTTGTCCACAACTTTGTCTCTATGTCATCATCATTCAGATATAAACTGATAGTAGCCCTACCCTTAATACTGAACAATGTTGCTCATATATTGATCAGACGGTATTAAATCATATCATATTGTATTGTAGCAGATTCAGTGGTACTGTCAAATGTTGATACGTTGTCGTATGTGGAAGCCTGCTAACTTTGCACTTGTCAATTAACAGATCGGACCCTTAGCGAGAAGAAGGTTAGACTGGGGGTTGCAGTTGAGTTGTGGTTTTGATTTAGTTCTTTGAACAAAATTGTTGTTAAGTTCGCAGTATGTTTTTCCCGAGGATTAATGCTAATTAATTGTGATTTTGGTTAATTAAAGGAGACAACATATCTCCTCCCAAATTAATTTGATGACCAAGAGCATAACACTCAGGTGCAGGTGGGTGGAGGAGAAGGCTGAAGTAACATACAAATCCCGCATTTTGTCACGGTTTTTCTTTCGCTTTCCCTTTTGACCTTTCCCCTTGCCTTTCCGGGATTTTCTGGAAAAGGAACAAAAAACAGACAGCGAAGTAGAACAACTGAATTTGAGCAAATGATGCAACAGGTAAGCCAAACAGCCAATGCAGAGGAAAAAGTAGGGAAAAAAGAATTTTTAAAAAAACACCAACCAGCTCAGAGCATGTTATATAAACTTATTTCTATAATTTTCTTATATTATTAGGTCTCATTTGTAACAAAGGACAAATAAATGCAGAGAGAATAGAAAACAGCACTTAGTAATGAGATTTTTAAAATGTGCGTTATGGATGACATGGCAGATGAATGTAGAAACACAAATATGCCAAAACAACAACTAAACTAAAATATTTCATACACAGCGAGGCATAGTTCAAAATGTTGACCATAAATGCCAACCTGTTATTTGTTGGTAAGGAGGGCTATTTTAACCAATGAAAGTTACATGTGTTTTGTTTAAGGAACAAACAACCAGATATTTCTTAAGATTTCTTTTTGAAGCGCCTTAATTTGGCAAGTCAATTAAAATAAACAAAATTTCACATTCCATTCTATTAACGCTGAAAAGTGTGGACACATCTAAAGTCAGATATTCCTTTGCCAGAACCATCCTTAAACTGTGTTCACAGAAGACATGTGCCGATTAATGTTTCATATTAATTTATTATGTTTATTTACTTCTAATATAATCAAAACAGTGACTTTAAATTGATCGCAGATATTATGTGACGAGACCAAAGTTAAGAATAAGCACAACGTTAGAGACATTTTGTGACCTCAGTATTGTAAGGTTCTCTCTGGTATTGGGGTCTAAAATGAATTAACCACATAAACTTCATCACTTTGGCATACTTTACATTTAATTTGTTCTGGTGTAAGAACTTATATTGTATTCTAATGTATTTTGATATGACGATATTGTTAAATGTTTTAAAATGAAATTTTAAGGTAAATTATCTTGTTTAGGAACAACTTCAGATTTTGAAACTGAAATAGACAGCAGGTCAAATTTTAGAGATAACATTTCCAGAAAAAAAAAAAAACCTCAGTCAAAATCACATGATCATAATGTACTCTTAATAGGCTTAAATGTCTTTCTCTGCTTTATTAGTTATTTATTGAGACAGAAACTGGCTTGCTTAATGAGAAACAGTCAGACAGAAATCAGGGATGCTAATGATTAATAACCGATTGATAAACTTAATATTTAAGCGATAAAACTTATCAATGGTCAATTAAGCAAGGTCATCATTAGAGTGTGTAGTTTTGAGGTGTGTGCCGGCTCACGCACAAAACACGTGCAGCATACACACAAAGAAAAATTAAGCGAGGTGCTGTACATAAATTTGGGATTATTTCGTTTAAATGGTGATAATGTTAACTGCAAACATTGTGATTGTGTTTTAAAATACAATATAACAACAAGCACAATGATATACCATTTAAAAAGGTGATCCAGCAGCCTCTGTGACAGGGTATGAAACTACACAACCAACAATAACCTCTGTTTTAGCCGGGGGGAAAATGGAGCTCGAGAGTTGATCAATTTCATTCAGCTGGACTAGAACATTCCGGCAAGAATGGACTCCGAAATGGATTAGCATATCATCTAACAGGTAGGTTTAGCTTCGGAATATGTAATATATAAATAATTAAATGTTATCCATGTGAGGTATGTAAATCTCAACTTCAAGCAGGACCGCCAAAGTAATAACTAAATGGTGAAGGTCTGAAACATGTTATGGACATTCATGAGTAAAAGTAGGGATGCTCTGATCAGGATTTTTGCAGCTGATGCTGATTATCGATTGTTCAAGCTTTATATAAGTGATATATAAGTAAGCTTTCTGTTGACCGTCTCTATTAACCTTTTTTTTCCCCAGATAAAATAATTCCACAAACGTTGCCATGGCTATATTACAGTATTTACAGTCATGTTGTAGATTGTTGTTTTAATTGAGAATCAAATATATAAGCACAACAAATATTTATTCTAACATAAACATTTTAATAAAACACAAATGGCAAATTTTTCATTGTTTCTTGAGACCTCATAATACTTCCACACTAGTGATGACATGACTGCAGTTTCGAAAGTTTAATGTCATCATGTGTTTTACGTCCTCACAGGTTTTACGTCATCAAATTGCGATTAATTCTTGAAATCAGCTACATTTAGAGACTACCGATTGAGTCAAAGAATGTGATTTTCGGCCAATACTGATTGGCCGCTGATCGATCAGGGTTTTCCGTAATATGCGCAATATCCTATTCACATTTGGGAAGAAAATAACACACTTATAATAACAAAACAACCAATTTGCTCTCATGGATGCACGCAATATGAATCGGCTCACATGTACTTTGTTGTAAGAGTGTGCATCTGAGATGGCATTAATGAAGTAGTGTATATTATATTCATTATATTTGATTATTAAATACGTCATTTTATCAAATGATCATAATCACCTCGATTCATTTTACAGTCCTACTGGCCTATTATTTACAGTAAAAAAAAGCTTTCCATTTGGAGGAGGAAGCTTGTGTTTTGAGTGGGAATTTCATACCCTGCTATATGTCACTGCATAAGATGTATCTTGCGGTATTAAGGTTAATGATTAATCAATTCATCAATCATTAATTTAAATGACGTTTGATCATGGAAATTTGTGTAAATTGACATCCCTAATAGAAACATATAACACCAAACAGTAATTGAGATTACAAAATAATAAGGTTATATTTGGCCAGTCTTCAGAGATGTACTTTCTAAATGAAGTTTAACAATCTGAATACAAAGTAGTGGTGCAGTATAGACCTTTTTGAGTTGTAAATGTAGATAACAGTACTTTACAGGTTGGAATGTCAAAATGTCCCAAACCTCGTATAGCTCTTTATCCAGATTGAACCTTATAATACTACAACTTGATCTTGGACTTCTTCATACAGAATATCCATCCATCCATCCATCTTATATCGCTTACTCCTTACTCCTCCTTCGCAGGGGAACCTGGAGCCTATCCCAGGGAGCATCGGGCACCAGGCGGGGTACACCCTGGACAGGGTGCCACTACATTGCAGGGCACAATCACTTACACACTCACACACCCATTCACACACTACGGACACTTTAGACACGCCAATCAGCCTACCATGCATTTCTTTGGACTGGGGGAGGAAACCGGAGTACCCGGTGGAAACCCCTGCAGCAGGGGGAGAACATGCAAACTCCGCACACACATGGCCACCAACCCCCAACCCTGGAGGTGTGAGATGAACGTGCTAACCACTAAGCCCACTAAGCAGTTAAATGTCACAGTATATTTAGTGACCATATAGCAATTCAATTCAATTGTATTTGTATAGCACATTTAATAATGCACATTGTCACAAAAGCAGCTTCACAGAAATACATAAAGTCCAGATATAACTTTATCCCTATATCATCACCTTGTTGAGATGCCTTGTGGAAGGTTGTTTAACAGAAAATGTGGCAAAGTATTCTCCAATATAACCTTTGCCTTTAAAGATACAGCACTCAGAAAAACCCTCTACACCACTTAGATATTTCTGAACCAGAACACATTTCTCTGTGAAATCCACAAAGGTACCACAAACCAATAATTTATGGACACAAAAGCAGATTTTGAGCTGCCTATGACCAAAGCTGAGATAAGGCAGGTCAGTGCCTTAGAAGAAAACCATAAAGTGTTGAAGCCAGACTCAAAAGCTCACTCTTATCTGAGACCACTAAAGATATCAGAGACTATGAACTTCCCACCAACGGTTTACTTCAGATCATAAAAAGGTCACTTGGACTTTGCAGGTCGCTCATACCTATAGCATGTTAACATTAACACACACTGAGAAATGAAGGAATAACTGCACTAAATATTGGAGTAAATCTACTGACCTCTGTATTAGAAGTCCAAAAACTCACCTACCTGTGAGATAGCTGAGGTCATAATCTTGAATGATGTTTGGTAAATCTACCTTTACTAATCAATCATAAACTACATTGTGGCACTAAACATTAACATTTATATTAAATAAAGCTAACCTCTGTGGATGATGACAGCGATGACAATGATGATGATGCTGCTGATAAACATTACCACATACTACATGGCAATAAATGTTACATGAAAGAAGAAAGACACAAAATCTCTAGATATAATTAATATTATAGTAAACAAAGAATGAGAAAGGAAAGGAAGAGGAGCTACTGATACCAGACACTGTCTTGCAGTGTCAGAGAAAACCAGGACTTAAAAATGTGTGTACTTACTTCTCTATCTTATCCTGAATGTCTTTCTTTACTCTAAAACAAGAGACAGTAAGAGACAATCAATGTTATGTTTACTGCTTTAGACTGAACTGAAAGTTCAAAATGACTTCAGCTAAGAAGCCCTGTGGTGTCGCTTAACTCTATGCTAGTTTAGGTTAGGAAGCCCCTCATAGAGCAGACCCACAATAAACAGTAAAGACAAAGGGAAAAGTTAAAGAAAGTGCAGTTTCTTCAACAAAAATTAAATTTGCTGTAATTATATACAATCGTTACAGTAAAATTTTGTACCTGCATTCACAGTCAGTGTGTTCTGCAAAACTCATTGGATAGTTGCGTTTGATGCGCAGGGGTTTTAATTTTTGTACCTATAAAAAAAATTTAAAAAACACAGACATAACATGACACAGCCAGTATGGTATGTACAACAGGCTTGACATTTTAATAAGTGATAACCCAAGTATTGTATGATTTATTGAAATATTATGTGTATGTTTAAAAATAGTAAGGAAAATCTATTTGAAGGGTACCTACACTGGGGCTTTATAACACATTCATAAGCATTTTATATATCATTTTATAAACAATACTGGAGGATCATTGTAAGCCTAATGTCAAAACTGGTCAGATGACAAAAGTTGCTGTCAATGAGCTTTGATTATCATTTAAGACAAATGATTTTCTTAGGTTTTTTATGTTAATTATGTTGTTCAAGAAGAAGTTTTCTCAAAAGTGTCCATCTGTCATCGTTCCTTTGGGGCGTGTAGTTATCAACTACTTACAGGAGCATGAAATTACATGCTCTTCAAGTAAAAACTGTTGGTGGAGTAAATTGCTAACAAAAAGTTCCTAGGGATTCTGTATGTCAGTGAATGAGAAGCCTCCATGGCAACAGCATAATTTATAAACAGCACTGTACTTTTACCAGCCAGAGACCTCAGCAATGCCCTCTTGATTCCTATTGGCTCATAAAACCGAGGTCAAAGTTCACCTAGTGAAAATAACTTTCCCTTCATGTTGGAGTGGCAAACTTTATTTTCTTTGATTTGCTGACTGATGCTTTAGCTGAAAAAGCAGACATGGTATCACAGTAGCCAGATGTCAAAAACTGTAAATGCTGTCTAAAACCCAGATGTTGGCAACTCTGCATTATGAAATATTATGAACCACTGTACTATGAAACACAATTCCAAGAGCTTATGTCAGGCAAAGTATTTTAATGCCCTCAAACTAATGTGGTAATCAAACTTGCGCTTATGATGCATGATGTTTAAATCTTGCACTCGAAGTGTTATACATCAAAACATACTAACAAAATGCAAGATAAGAAAAACATTTTTCGCAGTAATAAGTCAATCAGTCAACCCACAATTATAATTCAGGGTTGTTTTCTCTTAACTCTTTCATACCTCTTACAACATTTGCTTTTCATAAATTCACCAGCATTGTTTTACAAAAAAATGTATGCAATGATAATGATTGTGTTTATGTAGGTAAGGCAATATGTACAGTCATGTGAAAAAATGTTTATAACCCAATGGAAATTGTTGGCTTTTTTGACATATTTGGATGAGCAAACATTTGATTATCCTCGAAACAGTACATATTATTGATGTTGATATACTTGAACAAAACCACAAGGAATATTATTTTTTCAATCATTTATTCAACAGAATTATCAATAATGTGATATTCTTCTGTGGAATAGGTAAGTACACCCTTGGCCTTAGAAGCTGGTATTGTCTCCTTTTTTTACCACTCTTCCACACAACATTCTCTCAGTTCAAGATATTTGAGGGTTTTCTTGCATGTACTGCCTGTTTCAAATCTCCCCACAACATTTCAATGGGATTCAAATCCGGGCTTTGACTAGGTCATTCCAAACCCTCCATTTCTTCTTTTTGAGCCATTCCTTTGTGAATTTGCTAGTGTGCTTAGGATCATCATCCTATTGAAAGGACCACTTTCAGTTCAACTTCAACTTTCGGACAGACAGCCTCAGATTATCTTCAAGCAGACTTTGATATGATGCAGAATTCATAGTTGAATCAATAAATGCAAGCTGTCTAGTCCCTGAGGCAGCAAAGCAACCCTAAACCCTAAAGGGGCTTCTCCTGAAAAGCTGTCTTTGGTCTCTGCCAAACATGTCTGCTGTTACTGTGGATAAACAACTCTATATTTGATTCATATGTCGAGAGAACATTATTCCAAAAGTCCTGGTCTTTGCTGTAGTCTTGCATACGCTTCTTCCTGACACGCCTCCCATGCAGGTCAAATTTGTGCAATCTCATTCTGATTTTAGAAGCATGCACTTTGAGACCAACAGTTGCAGATCCTTGATGAAATTATGGGGTTCTTGGAGAATTCTTTTTGCATCAGACGGTCTGCTCTTGGGCTGAATTTTCTACGACGGCCAGTCCGGGACAAATTGGCAATCATGTGAAATCGGTCTGATACATGTAGGGGTGTACTTACTTTTTTCATGTGACTGATCTGATTTTTTTTTGGTTAATTAAAATTGTGAAAATTATTACAAAATGTCAGTTTTATGTCATATTGTAGAGTGGATCTCCTTTATTAACAGGCACTGTTTCAAAGAGGATCAAATGATTGCTTGTTCAAATATGTAAAAAATAAAACAACAATTTCCATGGGGTGTACTTAAGAATTAGGATTCTAACAATACACAAAATTCAGATTTGATATGTTGTCTGTTCGGTACAGGAAAAAATAGGCATTGTCTGATTGTGTGCCTTAGTTTTTTTCACATTTTCAAATTTTTTTTCCAAGCAATTGTTTTCAATTGATTCAAACATTCAACATTATAAAAATACAATAATTGAAACTTCATAATGACACAGTGTTTGTGTGATCATTCAAACTCTTAGCAGCACAGAATGAAACAAAAGCTGTGCATTGAAATGGAACACAATTAAACATGGCTAGCATTTACTGGTGGTTTCACAGAGGTTTTCCCATTCTGCTGATAGTTTGTTGTACTCTCAGAATCACATAGTCTACATTATTTTGAATCCTGCATTCTCCATAATTCAAGATGAATGTCATAATGGCTGTGGTGATTTCTTTAACCCAGAATGAATCAGCAAGGATAGCCTGCCTAAATGAAGTAGAGTTTGCTGCATGTTCACATGTGCATACGTGTGTGAGTATGCACCATATAGCTGTATATTTGCTGTATTAGCACAAGGACATTGCACGAATATTTTGGCACACAGGTAATGTTTTAGTCCACCACTCACTGGCTGTCAGTGTTAGAACTTACCGGGAAGCCAAAGTGCCATACACTAGGCCTTAAAGAATTGGGGGAATCTTCCAGCTCTGCTTCCTGCTAAACATAGTCTAGTTCACTGGCACAGGGTGTCTGCTTGTTGAAAAATTTCATACTTAGGAAAAGCGTGTTTTTTTTTTTTTTTTTTTAAATCCTTGTAGCCTCTCCTGATTCAAGGTAAAGAGGAATCTACTCTGTCAGGCTTGAAAAAGTTTAAATGTTTATTGCACCTCATGTGATATAAGTGGTATTTTATGACAAATAGCACCCATTATTGTGCAGAGAGTTCAATCTATTGTTTCGAAAGCCTAGTATTGGACAAAAAGATACGTTGTACCATTACGACCCTAGTAGGTACCCTTCAAATAAAGTGTTACTTAAAAAAGTACATAAATTAGATCATATGAAAGTGTAATCAACTCAAATAAAATGAGTATGAGCAACAGTGAAACAGAGAAAGATTTACAGTAAATGGTAGTGATTTACCAAAATGAAACATTTTCAGCAAAACTGAAAGTAAGGATTCACTGATGAGAAAACCAAAAAAGTACAGGATATTTTAGCAGTGTTTCCAGACAGACAAAACCCCTAACTATTAATCAAATGTAGCTCATAATGGTAGCAGTAGAAGGAATTCAGAAGTCTACAGAAACATTCTGTCTGCCAAGTTACATCTAATTTTTGAGGGACTTCATCATGCAGCAAGACATTGATCCAAAACACACTGCAAAAACAGCAAAGAACTTTATCAGGGGAAAAGTCAAAGGTTTTCGACTAAGTCAATAAGCAGACCTTAACCCAGTTTAGTATGCATTTCACTTTTTGAAGTGGATACTGAAGAGAGCAATCCCCAAAACAAACAACAACTGAAAGAAGCTGTGGTAAAAGCCTGGGAAAGCATCACAAAATGCTTGATGCAGTTATTACAAGCAAGGGATATTCAGCCAAATATTAAGCGCAATTTACGTTAACACTATCTGTTCCAATACTTTTGCACACCTAAAGATTGGTTTGCCACCAATGGTGCCATGTTCTTTAAGTTCTTTAAATTGTTTAACACATCTAGATACAAATATAAAGAAATGACAGCTGAAATGGGTCACTGGGTCACTAGTGGATCAGTGGTTTGATGCAAGCAGGGGTTATGCAACCAACTATTGAGTGCTATTTACTTCATTTATACTTTTGCTCACCCAAAAATTGGGTGGTCTGCCACCAAAGTTGCCATGGTCTTAGCTGTTTAACAATCTAGATTTAAATATCAAAAAATGAAAGCTGAAATTGTGATCTATCCTCTCATTTTCATCTTTTGATCTCAGACAGAAATATCTTCAGTTTACAGCAAAAACAAAAGAATTGGCCTTGCCAATATCTTCCAATATTTTCATAGAAGACTGTATACTGTCCATAAATTGTAGCTGTCTACCACACAGAATATTGTCGTTTAAATTAAATAATGAATATGGCCTCAAGGTGAAAATTTTCAGCTTTTATATGAGGGCATTTCGATCCAAATTGTGTAAATGGTGTAGGATTTATTGCATTAAATGGTGTGCCACTACCCCACTCACCTTTGAGTGAGCAAAAGTAATGAGGCAGTTGGCTGTTCAGTTGTTCCATGTCCAGATCAGTGTTATTCTTTGACTTAGAAGTTAGCAGATAAATGGTCTAGAGCTGATGTCAATTGCTACATTATTTAGAAGCCGCTGATGTTAAATTTCAATATGAAGTCCAAACAGCTGTCAATGCCAGTGAAGTAAGCCATCAATAAGGTTGAAAAATCAAAACAAACACCATCAGAGAAGCAGCAAAAACATTAGGTGTGGACAAATCAACTATTCTGTACATTCTTAAGAATGCAGTGGTGAGGTCAGGAAATCCAAAAGGTCAGGAACACTACAGAAGATAATTGTGGTGGATACTCTCTGGTGAGGAAAAAACTTATTGGATGGTACTTCACAGTTCACAGTGCAGATGGACAATGACCCGATGCATACTTCACAGACTTTTTTAAGGCAAAGAAGTAGAATTTTCTGCAATGGCCAATTCAGTCACTTGACCTGAATCTAGCTAAATATTCATTTCACTTGCTGAATTCAAAACACCCCAAGAACAAGCAGAAACTGAAGACAACAACAGTAAAGACCTGGAAGAACATCACCAGGGAAGAAACCAAGCATCTGATAATTTCTGAGGGTTCCAGACTTCAAGCAGTCTTTGACTGTAATGGATTTGCACCCAAATGTTAAAGATGACAATATAATTTATAATTATGTTAGTTTGTTCAACTACTTTTATTATTTTATAACCACACATAAAGTGCTATAATTTCTACACTCTTCAATCAGTATCTGCACTTTGAAGTCATATTCATACTGAAGCTTAACTCCAATATACTTTGGCAGACAGTTAAAATAACAATAATTTTGTCAGTGTCCCTATATAATATATTTTAAATTAATATGTTGTTATATTAAGTATCACACTAATCTTAAAAAATAAAAAATGGAAACAGCATACTTTTTCCTGGTACCACACTAGCTTAATGAATTAGGTGGATGAATGTTTCTACAGTAAAACCTTACAAAGAGCCGTTTGCTCAAAGAAATCAAATATATAGAGGTTACAACATGCAAAAACAAACTGATATAAGCTATAAACATTAAACATCAAGTTGATGTTGAGAAGGAGACAAGTTGGCATAGACAAAGCAGACAAACAATCGAGATTCTCTCTAAGATTTTCAGTGAGTAGCTTTCTGACCTCCAAGGTGATGTTGCGTGTGGCAGTGGGTGTGCACTCTAACATCTCGTCATTGCAGCAGCCAGCACAGCGCATGAGCACCACACAGGATGGAATGAAAATGTGCTCAATGTCATCAGGATACTCCTGATGGACCTCCACCAGCATCTCCCGTGGCCGGCACATTGACTTATTGTAGACATCAGTAAAGGCCACGACTGCAGAGGGATATAAAACCATATTATAAATCCAGTTGTGTTAGAAGGTTGGTCATAATAGTGCTTATTTGCAAGTAGATATTAGTTTGAAAGTCTAGTTTGTACACTGTAATCTGAATGTCATCTGAATTAGAAGTAGATGGCAGCATACTGTCAGCAGTATATTACAGGTATGGATATAAACTGTTCTCTTTTCAAGTAAACTGTTCTATTTTTGAAAAGCAGTGACAAACAGGAGTGTCAATGCTGACTATCCTTATTTGTGTTAATTTCTTTTTTCCATGTATCCATAAATCTTTAGTCATTTGATATTCATGAGTCCTGAATCTACTCTATACAAGGACCAGTGTACATGATCAATGAAATCTGATAAGTAAATCTGACTGCGGATACCAAATGGACAAAGGCAATCTTTTTTTTTTTTTTTTTTTCAGATTTGACTCAGCAATGAGTCATGTTCCTTCACAAATCAATATGTTAATGTGACCAGTTTTTTTAAAGTTATAGCACTGAGGTGATAAACTGGACCACACGTTTCTCCTTGGTCCTTTATTATATCTTAACAAAGGCAGACATCCTCTAGGCACTATTTGTCCTGTAGAGGGTGCTCTATTCAAGTGATTATAGACGTGTAATAAAACAGGAAGAATGATTGCTTAAGGAAGAATTATTGTATTTTGTCCCTTAAACACCATTTTAACTTACTCTCATTTGTGCTGCCTCCATTCTCTTTGGGGATATAGGCACTCTGTGGGAAAGAAGTTAATGTGGTCAGAAATTGAACTAAAATTCTTCACTGGTATTACATTCAGGAAAATGGAATACATTGATGCAGAATAAGGAAACAGCAGTGAGGATTAATTTCAAATCACACTATTTTGTAGATGGAATTTTCTCTCTATGTGGTTATTCCTGTTTCAATTGCACTTGTCATGCAAATATCACTGCTTGATGCAACCTCTGTCATTTATTGCATGTCAGTTCCTACAGTGACGCAATTTTTGGATAGCTGCCAAAGCAAGGTAAACCAAACGCTCCAGCTTCAACCCACAGACTTGGTGGATGTTAAAAGAGCATTACCTAAGAACCATTTCTTAAATGACATTAAATGATGTTTGTGAAACTCAACAGTAATACACTGAAAAAAATGTTTTATTCAGGTACTCTTTTTTCATATGCGATGATATTGGTGAGCAGGGGCAAACCTGAATGTGAATCTTAAATGATAACAATCTACAGGCTTTGGACAGATTACTACTGTGCCTGCACTATCAGCTGAGAATGTAAATACACACTAACGCATGGAAGGATATAAATATGGACCATGTAAAACAGTTAAACATTACTTCTATTCATGAGATTGTGTTGTATGCTAGTTCGCTCTCAAAAACCATGCTATCCTGTATGTAAATTAATACAATTTAGACTGCATGACAATGCCACTCGTCAGCTTCATGTAGTGTATAATGGCATAAAAAAATATGTTTCTAACAAAATTAAGTCACATGATTTGGCAAAGTATAGGATTCTAAACCGGATTTTATACAGGCTTTGAGTCACGTTTTTCTCAGTTTCCCATTGCAATCAACAGCAGAAATTGCTGCTAATGATAGCGTGCATACTTTGTTTTACATTACCAATGGCTAAACAATGATCTGGTTGTCAGACTCTCCCACTTAGGACTTGGTGTCATGTTCCACCATGCTCTGACTTGCAGTACTGTAGTAGTTTACAAAAATTAAGAACTACAACTCAAACTGTCAAAATAAATCCATATTCTCAAGGTGTTTTTGAACCAGCAGCCTGAAATATAACATAAACTATTATATAATTACTGATGAACCAGCTTATTACTGGTTTTACTCCAACCGAACCAGAAGAAATTGATTACTTAATTCTATTAATATTACAGAATGCATCTTATTTTGCCTCCTTGCTAATGCCGTCATTCTCCAAACATGCTCCATGTTTTTTAAGTATCATAATTGGCAGATCAGATTGATATTCACAAAGCACAAATCCCCGGTGCTGAACATCTCCAAATGAAACACCACGGTGTTAAGATGCTGATATTGT
>JAOUWY010000027.1:3390891-3405554 GCA_025728095.1 Prietella phreatophila
TGTGTGTGTGTGTGTGTGTGTGTGTGTGTGTGTGTGTGTGTGTGTGTGTGTGTGTGTGTGTGTGTGTGTGAGATGTTTGCATATATATTCATGTCATCTGACTCTGCAATGGTCATCTGATTTTTTTGGACGTGCTTCTCTGGGCACCATGGAAACGCCCTGAAAGAGTGTGTGGGGTCGTGGTGGGAAACGCAGCAGTCCTGACATCATCACTCAAAACCCATTTTGAAACTTACAAACTTGTCAAATGAGCCTCTTGATTTAGTTAGTGCATCTTGTAACCCTTCATATGTCTAACAGTGATCTGTGATCTTTTCTGAGTCACTCGGGTCTTTGGACACAGACACCAGCATTATTTCCAATCAAAATAATACAAAGAGCACTGTTTCTTATGACTTACTTTTTAAACAATGAAAAGAAATAGCTTTTCTCATTAAACTTTTGAATGAAAATGAGTTGTACAGGCTGATGCTGAGTTCAAACATATAATGGGCCACACTTTAGCAGAGTAAAAATCACAAAAAGTTTTCTGCATGTCATTTACTACTGAGCTGTGAATTGATATAATTCGCCACTGATATAATTCACCACAAAAAAAAAAGAAAGTCAGTAAGTGAAATGTTGTGAAGAGCTCAAAAGAATGTAAACACTAAACAGAAACAATCCATTTACACAATGCAAACAAAACAGGGAAGGGGAATATCACAAAAATGTAAGTTCTCAGGATTCTATCATTGTCCCGCCCATGCTGTGTCCTGCATAGCATTAACTCTAATGGGGCTGGCAGACGTCTTGCAGGAAGGCAGCGCCTAGGAAAGAAAGAAAGAGAGAGAATAGGACATTGAAACACAGAGAGGGGCCTAACTCTCTAGAGACCTCTCAAAGCACATTGATTCTTTCAGAAGAGACTCTGCCACTCTGCACGTACACCCGAATCCTCTCCAGCTGCCTGGCCTCAGAGAGTGAGAGAAGAAAAAAGGGAAGGAGAGATGGAGAGAATAGGAGGGAAGGAGCAAAAAAATGCATGAGGAAGGGAAGTAGAAAGGATGAAAGAGAGACCTTTGTTGGTACTCTGACTGGTGAAGTTTTCCGTCACTGGCACACTGACATTTCCCAGATTTCTGATCATAGTGAATACACAGAATATACTAGGAAAGTCTGGATTTCAGAAATGGCCCTTCTGAAAAACTTAAATTCAGACGTATGGGGTTAAATAGATTTTTTTCTCAGCATATCTAAGTAGAATCCTTTAAGCCATACATTCAGTTCATTTCCTTGCATCCCCAGTTTATAAGATGCAAAGCAATCCATTTCAAACCACCCACAGATCAGTTTAGCCAGTGATGGAATCATCATTCCCAAAGATATCTGGTCCAAATAAAATACTACCAGGGAAGATGTTGAGAGGTGTTGCATCATCATATTTAGTCCACTGTCACTCACTGACAAAATACTTTGTTAGTCACAAAAATAAGTTAGTTTTATAAATGTCATTTACTTGTCACTGAATATGAGTAAATGACCTAGTATTGGACTCTAATCAGGGTTGTCTTCTTGACCTTAGTGCAGCTTTTGATACTATAGAGCATACTATTCTCCTTGATAGACTGGAAAATGTTGTTGGCATTAAGGGAACGGTCCTCTCCTGGCTCAGGTCTTATTTCACTGATCATTATCAGTTCGTAGATGTAAATGGCAACTTCTCCATGCATACCGAGGTTAAATTTGATGTTCCACAAGGTTCTGTTTTAGACCCACTGCTTTTTACTTTATATATGCTACCTCTGGGTCAAATTATTCATAAACATGGAATTAACTTCCACTGTTATGCTGATGATACACAGTTGTATGTTTCAGTGAAACCAGAGGACAGACAGCAGCTGCATAGAGAAATGTGTAAAGGACATTAGACATCGGATGCTTATTAACTTCCTTTTACTGAATTCTGACAAGTACTACTTGTACTAGGACCACGTGCAGCTAGAAGTAAGCGTTCTGGTTGCATATTAACGCTGGATGGCCTTTCAGTTTCAGCATGTACAGCAGTAACAGTGTGATTATTGACTCCG
The DNA here is from genome assembly GCA_025728095.1 of Prietella phreatophila. Classification (NCBI taxonomy): domain Eukaryota; kingdom Metazoa; phylum Chordata; class Actinopteri; order Siluriformes; family Ictaluridae; genus Prietella; species Prietella phreatophila. The sequence goes on from JAOUWY010000027.1 coordinate 3,392,961, forward strand.
TCTTTCAATTAAAGCTCATGTAGATAATATTACTAAGATAGCCTTTCATAAAAATTATTTTATGCTTTCATCACCTCTAGGCTGGATTACTGTAATGCCTTACTGTCTGGATGTTCCAGTAGGATCATAAACAAACTCCAGGTAGACCAGAATGCAGCTGCAAGAGTCCTTACTTGAACCAGAAAGTATGGCCACATCACTCCTATCTTATCCACACTGCACTGGCTCCCAGTGAAATCCCACATTGATTATAAAATACTACTATAGACCTATAAAGTACCAAATGGTCTTGTGCCACTGTACCTCAGCGAAATGTTGGTCTTCTATGATCTGCCACGCCTACTTAGATCAAAAGGTCCAGGCTATTTGTTGGTACCACAAATAGTGAAGGCTACAGCAGGGATAATATTTCTGTTGCAAAGCCTGACAGTTATGGAACAGCCTTCCAATCTCAGTTTTAAGTCTAGGCTTAAAAAGTATTTGTTTACTCAAGCTTACCATGAATAGAATTTCTTTTATGCAAGGATTAGTCTTATCCATCGCAGGATAGTAAGCATACCTAATAATCTCTCCCTCTCTCTACCTCCCTCTCCCTCGCTCATTCTGTCAAGCCACACATGATTTTATGGAGATGCCAGTGATCCTGACACTTCTGCTCTCTGGACCTGCCTGATCCATCCTGATGCCCTAACTCTGGATGGAGCTCTAATCAACTTCAGGCTACAGACTGGATTGCAATTAGCACTTGCAGTTTTGCACTCAGGTCTCCTTTAGTGAACAATGGATTAGTTCAACAAACAGACTTCATGTTAAAACCATATTGATCTTTCTTTTACTTTCACACTATCCATTGTTATCTAGATGATGATGGGTTTCCTTCTGAGTCTTGTTCTACTCAAGGTTTCTTCCTCATATCCTCTTAGGGAGTTTTTCCTCACCACCGTCGCCACCGCCTTGTAGGGATAAACTCACACATTTAAAATCTGAATAATGTGTTTATGTTTCTGTAAAACTGATTTGAGAAAATATACAAATAAAAGTTCATTTAAATGAAATTGTTTTGCTTAAATGCTGTATTCAAAAATAATCATCATACAGCTATCATCAATAACATTATTCTGATTAACCCCAAATAAAGATGTTTGTTTCTGTAGGAGTTTATTGACATCTTGGCTGACTGCTGAAGCCATGGTCCACAAAGAGCTTACAAAGTATCTAAGTTGTTGAAATGTATCAGGAGATGGGTATAAAATAATTTCCAAAAAATTTGATGTTCCATGAAGGTAATCATCAACAAGTGGAGAAAATGGAGCACCACTGTGACATTACCAATAACAGGATGTCCCTCCAAAATGTACAATTGACAAAAACGTACCAGAGAGGCTGCCAAGAGACCAACAGCAACATTAAATGAGATGCAGAAATATCTAACAAGTACTGATTGCTCTCTGCATATGACAACAATCTCTAGTATTCTTCACATGTCTGGGCTGTGGGGTCTGGTGGCTAGATGGAAGCCCTTTCTCACAAAAAACATCCAAGTTCAACTAAATCACCACAAACCAATTGGCAAAATTTGTTATCGTCTGATGAGCTGAAATTGGAATATATGGCATTATTATACCAATTCCAAAAGATATATTTGGTGGAAAAAATGCACACCAACAAATGAACACCATAAAAACACGGTGAAGCATGGTGGTGGCTGTATCATATTTTAGGGCTGCTTCTCGTCAGCCAGAACTGGGGATTTTATCAAGGTGAAGGGAATCATAGATGGCTACTGTACAAATACAAGTCAATTTTGGTGCAAAACCTTCAGCTGTCTGCTAGCAAGCTCAAGATTTAAAGGAATTTCAAATTGTGCATGACAATGATCCAAATCATACATCCAAGTCAACAAAGGAATGGTTTAATCAAAAGAAGATCAATGTTTTTGAATGGCCTAGCCAGAGTCCAGACCTGAATCCAACAAGTAGCATCAACCTTTTACTTCACAAAAACCTGACATTTTAACGGGGGTGTGTAGGCATTTTATATCCACTGTATCTCAAATGGAAAAGGTTTACATAACCTCTTAAAATTAAGGTTTTAGTGATTAAAATTAAAATTAAGTGTAACAATTTTTTCAACATTTCATGTGATATACCAACAAAATCAAAGTGAAAAAACAAATACAGGAAAAAACAGAATAACCTGACTAGACTAGACCTGACCATCTCCACTAGAGCCCCACTCTCAGCCGAAGAGCAACAGACCCATAACATGATTTTTATATATCAGGAAACTCTGGACTCCAGTTCCCATCAGCCACTGCACTGCATGTCACATGACCATCTGCACCTGATTCACATTTTGGTAATGAGCACACTTGTGTACATATAGTCATTGTTTGCAGTTTCTCTGTCTTTCGTTGTATTAGAATTCTGTGTTCCGTTTCATGCCAAGTTGTCTGTGTCTTTGTTTTGTTGTTCATTTGTTTAATAAATGTTATAATCTGCGATTGCTTCCAAACCCATCCTTGATATGTGACAATGATTCTGTTGCCACCACAATGCTTCACAGTGAGTATGGTGTTCTTTGGGTGATAATCTGTTTTGTATTTGCACCAAACATATCTTAGAATGTTGTCCAAACTGTTTGGTCACTACCTTGGCCTCATCTGATCACAGAACATTTTGCCCCATGGTTGGAGTGATTTAGGCTGCTTGTTTTTTTGTTGTTGCTTTTTTTCATGACCAAGGGCTTCTGTCTAGCCACCCTACCCTATAGCCCAGATGTGAAGAATACAAGAAATTGTTGTCACATGTGGGTAGTGACCAATACTTGCCAGATATTCCTGCAGCTCTTTTAATGTCAATGTAGGTCTCTTGGCAGCCTCTCAAGAAAGAATTCAAAAGAAACAGCTGCTCTTAATTAAGGGGTTAATCAGAATCACTTAAGTGATTACAGGTGTATGATATTTACTTTTGAACAGGAGTTGAATGTGATTGGTTCATTCTGAGAACAGTCATATGACCCATTATTAAAAAAGGGTTTGCTCACTTATGCAACCAGGTTATTGTAAGTTTTTTTTTTGTTGTTTTTTTTTGTTTTTTTTTTTATCTCTCTATCTCTCTACTCTACTCTGAGAAGGCCGACACATAAAATGACAATCTTGGGCTGTCTTTCATCTGGGAATGTGACGGCCAAATTTATTTGGAATTAGTTGTAATAATTCCAAAGATGCAGCCTATTAGTATGAAATTCCCTCTTATTATTTACACAGACTGAGGTTCCTCACGGATCTGTGGCAGAGTGGCATGTAAGTCTATCTGGCATTTACTACTCAAGACGTGCTCAGAGAAAAGTTTTTATTTTTTTATTTTTTATAGCACATACAATAACATGGCCTGTATGTATCAATAAATGTTTTATTGGTACTTTTTGTCAAAAATGGATAGATCATTTTATTGGTCCTCAAAGAGGAAAATTGTTTCCACCATGGGTGTGTAGAAAAACAAACACAACAACACCATATATATTAACCATCAAAAACAATAATAGACATAGAGGGGAGAAGCGGACAAAGAAAAGAAAACATCAGGATAATACAACAAACGCCAGACCATAAGAAAACATCACAATGGCTGATTACCTGTGTTTAACGCTCATACAGCCATAGGAGTAAAACTCCTACCATAACTGGCCTTTCTGCACATGGGTAGTCTATACCTGCAGTCAGAAAGAAGGGAGTTGAAATATTGATAAAGTGGGTGGTATTTTATGTGCCTTCCGGAGCATATATGAAATGACAGTCTGATAAATTAGGGGTGGGAATACAAATATTTTTGTATAAATCTTGCTATATTACTTATCTTCAAGCGTTTGTTCTTATTTGTAACAAACGGCAAACCATACATAAAAACCGGCACAACAATACTTCGATACAAAAAAAAAAAGCAGACTAGGCTGACAGATATTTAAGTTTATGATAATTGTGAGTCTCTGCTGACAACACTTACATAAATACCTAGAGTGTACTGATTGAAGTTGAGATGTTTATCCAATGTAATGCCCATATATCTGAAATGGTCTACCCTTTCAACCATCTCTCCGTTAATGTTCCATTAATGTTTTGAACCATTTTCTCAGAGCGGTTCATTATCATCGAAGTTGATGACCTCGGCTTATAGTGATTTAAGTCTGTTGAATGAGGTTTTTTAGGAACAGGAATAACAGCTGATGTTTTCCATGTGACTGGTATTATTGAAGTATGAAGTAATCAAAGAAAAAGTTAACGAAGAATGGGGGTTAATTCCAGAGTGCATTTTTTGAAGACCAAACCTGGAATTCCATCTTGCCTGGGAGCCATATTCAGTTTGCACCTAATAAGCTGGAATTATGATGATGTAATTATATAATTAATATATAATCATGAATTCATATTTGAAATTCAATGTTGAATTCAAGTGTCTTCAACTTTCACATTTAAATCAAATTTAGACTTTCAGAGGGCCTGAAACGACCTGAAAAAGACAGTTTTTCACATTTCACTTTTCAATAAAAAACTCAACTTTGTTGAGACATCTGGCAAAGTTGTCTTTTCAATGAGTTTTTGATGTATGTAATACATACACAGACTGATTGAATAAACATTCAGAATGTTTTAACTGAATAAACATGCATTAGAATGACGCTAAATGTATGTTCTCACTTTCCAGATTAGATTAGTATAAATCTGTTGAATGTTTGGCTGCAGAATCCTGAGTCTGGCTCCAGGGCAACAGCACTGTAGTGTACATGTTGCCTAGAGGTCTAGACTGTAGTCTATACATCATTGCAACTGTGAAAAATATTAATGAGAGGTTACCTAAAAGTCTTTTTGGAAGCATATCTTGAGTGGTCATATTTCAGTTAAAGGAGTAAGTACTGGCATGCACATCTTAAGAAATATGTGTTTGATTCAAAATCATACACATCTGAAACACATTTTGTTAGCACTATTTGAATCACATTACTGTTTGTTAGATGAAACAACCTAACAAAATCCCTTCTTAGCATTAATTTGTATTCACTTAGTGTTATATAAGTATACACAGTCTAGGTTGTAATTCAACATTGTAAGTGGTTATTTAGCATTGGGCTGGGGAATTTTTTAAAGAAACGTGCACCAAATCATTTCCCAGATTCAAGATGGGGCTACGTTATCAATCAGTTGTAACCAACAAGTTGGAGTAATGGGGGGTTCGAGTAAAGAGAATTAAGGACCATGGGAGAGGCAAAGAGGGTCTTTGGTGAACAAATATTGTCCTGGTAAATGAAAGTTGTCATGGACAAGGGGCCCAGGGGATTAACCTGTCATGGGCCCCAAAATTCCTACCAGCAACCTTGTTTGTAGATATCATAATTTGGTGTTGCTAATTGTGTACACAATCTGTACACAAGCTTATGAAAAGAAAATTATGCAGAGTTTATAGTGAATTTGTCATCTAGCCTGCTTTTGAATAAAAACCGTTTTACCATTGTGGTCATCTGTCTGTTTTTTTTCTGTTTGTTTTGTTTTAAATATTCAATCCTTTTATTTTTTTATTTTTAAATACAGGTGTTTGTTTGTTTGTTTGCTGTTTGTTTGTTTGGGTTTTTTTGTTTTGTTTTTTGTTACATGACCACAGGATCACACTCCCTCCAAAGTGACTGACGAAATCAGAATCATGTGGACAACCAAATGAAGTGGTAAATAATAAGAATTTACTCATCAGTGAACACGAGAAACATATAAAACCCCAAACACTCAATGTTGCATTCCAAATAATTTTTGTTTTGCAAACACTTTTAACAGACACTAAAAGTTTAGGTTAATGGTACATAGACTAGCTTACTTTTAGGTTCACAGGCATCAAAGTAAAATTCAATAAATTGTATTCCCTTACACATCACTTTTAATCTAGTTCTAAGCAAATCACAGCACAAATAAAGTAAGCAAGATAGCAGATCAACTTTATCAACAAACATATGAAAACACCAGATAAGAGAACATTTCTAACTGAAGATTACTGTGTATTGTATAAGGAAAGCAGGCTAAACTTGTATCTATCCAAATGATTTCCTTGAGAATAGGTCCATTTGGTTAATGAACTAGTGAAATTATTAAATATTTATATTCCTGCATATACATAATGGGCTAAATCTGAAGTAACCCCGTAACAACAATGGTGGCTATATAGTGTTTTTCACTACGCTAACGAGTCTTTAGGTTTCAAGATAATGTCTATATGCTTCTTGTCCGTTAATCAGTCCCTTAATCATTTGTGGCATGGCGTGAAATCAGTGGCATGAAAAAGTACTTGCCTCATCCTTATTTCCTCTTTTATCACATTTTGTTTTCTTACTGAATAATTTCAAAAATAGCCCAAGTGCCAACTGAAGAAGCAGTCTCATAGCATGCTGCCGTCATCATCCTTCGCTGTGTTCATTGGGTGATAAGCTGTCTTGTTTTTGTGCCAAACATATATTTTAGAATTTTGCCCAAAAAATTCTACCATGGTGTCATCAGACCAAAAGAAACTTTGCCACATAGTTTGGAGTAACTGGTACTTTAATAGGTTAGTCAGTTCTTAAATCATTTATAGTGACATTAAAAAAGTACTTTCTCCCAACCCAATTGCATCATTTATTGCATGTTTATCTCATTGAATAGTTTCAGATCATCAAATAAAATTTAATATTAGTCAAGGGAAATGTTTTAACAATTGTTATATAACAATTTATTTAATAGAAAAGGTAAAAATTTCTCATTTTGCCACCATGAAAAAGTGATTACCCCTTCAGTATTAGTACTGAAACAAAGAAATCAACTTAAAAAATATAAGTAGTAGTTCATTAGATTTTGGTGTTTGAAATTAGATTCAGATGTCTGAACACAGCAAAGGTGGAGTTTAAATGGCATATACAGTTTATTGAGACTTACTATCAGAGAGAAGTAGTCACTACAAACTCTATACAAGCAGAATTTTGTGACAATATTCTATGAACAGATGGGTCAAAAGTGGAAATTTTTGGAGGGTGCAGGTCTTGCTTTACCTGACAAAACAAATACAGCATTCAATTGTAAGGATGTCACACCTACAATGAAAGATGGTGGTGGCAGTGTGATAGTATGGGAATGTTTTTCTGCTTTGGGAAATTGGCAATTTGCTATTATTGAAGGAAGCATGTACGTGGTGATGAACGAGAAAATTATGATGAATGTCTGACCATGTATGTGTTAGCTGAACCTGAAGAGTAATTGTCTGATGCACCAGCAAAATAATTCAAAACACAGAAGCAAGTTCATATCATTAGGAAAGAGCAAAATGTAAATATTGGAGTGGCCTAGTCAAAGTCCTGACTTGGAGATGATCTGGAAGATCCTGAAGAGCAGTTCAAATTTGACTTACAAAATTGATCAAATTATAGAAAGCATTTATTTGCAGTTGTTCCCACTAAAAATTATCCAAGTCCAACCAGTTATTAGGTTTAAGGGGGGGATTTAGTTTTTCACAGGAGTGATATAGTAGGTGTGTGGTAACTATTTTCACAAAAAAAAGAAACCCTGTGTTTTGTTATTACTCATATTCCCTTTGTGCACTATTCAATTTTGTCTAAAAATCTGAAACTATTCAGCACTCCAAATAGACAGTAATAGAGAATAGCAAGAATAGGGCAAATACTTTTTCATGCCACCGTATAGACATGGCTCATGTAAATTCCTAGAAATATTTGTAAAACTGTGCTTTGAGGCCATGACTACCCATCCATTTAGGCTACTTTTATTTTTACTTTTCCTGTATGTTCTGCTACTGACTTTAAACTTGGCAATGAATGCTTGTATGCTCACTCAAAAATAGACAATGGTCAGGGCAGATGGTTTATCCAAATTTGTCATTACTTCCCAGAAGACTATACTCATCACAACAAGTGGTTGGAAGTTACCACCACATTCATTTCCACCAAACAAGGTTCACTGACGTTTACAGATTTTCTAAACAGTGAAAGGATATAAAAGAGGTAAAAGACTGTGCACATAGCAGCAGTCCTGACTAAACCAGCTATAAAGTGCCTTAGTCTGAATTGTCCACAGAAAAGTTACTATAAACCCTTTTCATGTCTGTTGGCCAGGACTGTATTTTGCATTCTGAGAACAGAAAGCATACTGTATGGTTGACAAAATAATTATTTTTCTTTGTAAGACTTCTCTTTGCAAGTCACAGTGGATATAAGTGCCTCACAGATTTAAATGATCCATTTAAGTGGAAAACAATAATAAACTGAAAGTCTTATGGTCAAACTCCCAATTGAATGTGAAAATTATTTTACTTATACAACTGAGATTAGAGTCATTTGCACCTAGGAGTAGGTGACTGGTCTTTGTAAAGATGAAATAAGGTGGTTTTAATACTCATCACATTTCCTTCATTTCTTATTTATACTCATCAGTATAATTAGGAGGTCAAACACATAAAGGGATAGAGACAGTGACACGCTATCTCTATAATTATTGTATTAAAAAATGTGAAAACTTTGTTGCGGTATACTCAAAAGACTTGAATGGATGTGACTATGGCAACAACAACTATAGGTAATACATCCATCCATTTTCTGTACCGCTTATCCTACACAGGGTCACAGGGAGCGTATCCAAGGGGACTCTAGGCCCAAGGCATTAAATGCCATGGACGGGTGCCAACTCATCGTAGGGCAGAACAATGCTCGTCTTTGGATAGGAAAGGAAACTGGAGGAAACCCCAAACCACGAGAATATGCAAACTCCATGCACACACTCTCAAACCTCAAAAATACACAGAGGTAAATAATATCTATTGCTACAAATATATGTTTTTAGCTAAAATTAGTATTTGTGTAGCCTATCCTTTGTTTTCACATGATGTCACACAAATGTGTGTACTTTTCTGTCCACTATTTTGATTCCCCACACAAACGCTCCATCTCTGTGGGAAGACTGCCACACTGTGTAGTAAATATACAAAACAAGTCAGGCTTCTTCAAGCTTCCAAAAGTTATTATGAATCAAGGCTCAGAGTCTCAGACACTGTCTGGAAAAAGTAAGTTGTGGAAGTGTGACATTGACCGTAAGGATATCATAACCTAGGAGAAGTTGGATCGAACGAATGTCTAATCAAATATTTTTGCTCTTTTGATGTCTTTCATGACAACATAAAATGTTATGTAATAAAACATGAATTTACATACTGAATTCTGAACAAGCAATCCTTGATTACCTCACCCAGCTTACAGCTGATTATGGTAAAATGAGACATTATGCACTGTTTAACTCATTCATCCTCACAACTCCATAGATATGGTGGACTAATCAAACTTTGATATGAGAAGTACAACTTAATTAGACCATTGTATTATTATTATTATTATTATTATTATTATTACTATTTTCATTTTCAAATATATTGTCAAACACCAAAGTTCTTTCAGGTGAGATCTGAACTCCCATCTTGTGGCTAAAGTACATGTAAATACATTGTTATTTGAGATGAATGCTTTGACATTCAAGACGTTACAGTAAATGTCATTTTTAGAATTTAAGGTAAGAAGGCCTGTCTGCATGACAAGACCAAATAAATTAGGTATAGAGTACTGCAGGGATGACGTATTTTTGTGGGGAAAACCTGGAAGTTAGCTTTACCCTTGTTCCCTTGAAAAAAAGCCAATAGGATTTTTCCATTGGCTTTTGGATTATTGCAGAAAATAAACTCTGTACCCAACAAAAGTTTATGATTCTTACACATTTTCATTCATCAAGATAATCTTCACAAATGAACACAATGTTTATGAATTTTGAAGCCAAAATACAGTCGCCAGAAGTAAAAAAGCTAAATGTAGCCTATAAATGAACTACATCCTGGTCACATGACTTCAATGTTACCACTACTAAGCTTTATAGCACTTTAATTTGAAAAGAAGAAAAAAAACACATTACAATTGGTAAATACTATACACTGATAAATCTACAAGTTTCAAAGTTTGAGTTGGAGTAGTTTGCAAGAGCGCAAGTATAAACACAACAAGGATGTAGTAGAGGAGTTTTCCTGTTTGGTGTGATGGCATTTAATGTCATCGACAACCTCTGTAGTCCCATTTAGCTACTTGTTAGCAACTGTCTTTTTCAAGATGCATAAAAGCTTAACAAAATCTTGAGTGGGGTATTACTGATGTATTTCATGTCGTAGAATAAAACATGAATGTTTCTTGAGCTTGTGTCAATCACAGACCTTATTTCAGGCATTTAACTAAAAAAAAAACAAAATGCTAACTAATTTCCGGGTGTTAAGACTCATTTTGGCAGCACTCTATTTCGCTAAGGAATTTAAAATCGCTGTGTATTTACTAGGTGCATTGTGAGTAATCGAGTCGATTGTGGTGTGACAGCCTGCTGTTATTATCATCATATAATTAGGGATTCAGATATCTAGCTTTAATTTATACTTGCTCACATTTCTTGGTGAAAGATGACCCTTACTAATTAATATCAGTGTGTGATGTGAAGTGCAGACTCTGGGGTTAGAAGATGTGTTTTAATTTTATTAATTTTTTTATTTATTTCTTATGTAGCTTGTGTAGAGGAGGCTTTGCACTTCTACCACTCTGAGGCGATACACAGTCACGTGACCACAAAACCATGTTGGATGGTCAATAATCGAGAGGAATTTAACTGATTTCATAATACAAAGAGAATCACTGTGAAGGCCCCAATGTGAAGCTTCCAAAATGATTACTTTTCTTCTTTTTTCTTCTCTTTTTTTTCTCTTTTTTAATGAAGTAATTAAAAACAATTACAAATGTTTTAGTATGGAGAAAACTAAAATAATGATGAAATGACTAGTTGCTTACATAAAACCAAAAGTCTAAGAAAAACAGAAAGGAATTTTATGCAACAGCGCAAAATTGAAAAATAAATAAATACATAAATAAAAAATGCAGCACTTGTAAATAAACTGGGGGAGGGTTCGGAGCCAGTGGGCGGGGAATGAACTCCAACGACACGCCCCTTTGATGGCGCGGTATTGCGCAATCACCAGGAAGGGAAGGTCGTAAGAAATATGGCGGCGCTGTGTGTGATGAAGTCCGTAAGGACAACGCTCAGTGCTGTCCACTGTGCGATCAACACCAGTTTAACACCGAGGTTATTAAATGGACCCCAGCTGTCGTTTTTCGGCTGCACGTCGAGTCGTGGTATCCGGCAAGGTAGGATTTATGAGCTGTGTATTTATTTAACCTGTTCAGTTAGACACACGTGCATGGTCTAATCTGTAAATGTCAAGACTGAATCTCAAACTGCACTAGTTGCTTTATAATCCTGTGTGTGTGTGTGTGTGTGTGTGTGTGTGTGTGTGTGTGTGTGTGTGTGTGTGTGTGTGTTGTTTACATGTCAAAGCTAAACCTTATTCGATCAAATGTAGAATGGTTGAACGTTGCTCAATACTTTCTGCATGGAAGGTCACCGTCAAATCTGTTATGATCACACAAATACAGCTGTTTACACTCGCAGTTTGCTTTTAATATTCAAGTTCAGATTCATCCTGAGTATTAACACCACTTAGAATATAAACTACGTACAAGTCTGCTTTTAATCAAGAGAGGTATTTGAGCATGTTGTGCAACTGTGGTAGATGTGGTAGTAGTAGTGGTAGATACACTATCTAAAGGGTTCAACTTTAAAACTGAACATTGTGTGTAAAAGTGAAAAGCTTTGGTTAGGCATGTTTGCAAGTAATTCGATTCTGTGTTTTGTTGTTGCGTTTTTTCCGAAGTCATGAACTGTATGTCTGCGATTTTATTCCTACACTTCAAATAAACAAGCATGGCGTGTGCCACTTGTGCACACACTCACGCTTCCTGTGAATTAAAAGCCGACTTTTCATCCTGAGACTAGCCCAAATAGACACGTTGTGGTTAGGGCTGGGCGATTTCATGAAACTATCATATCGCGATACTTGAGGACATTTCTACCATACACAACGCGTACGCCGATATGAAATGTAGCTGACAAACTGCCTGCAAAACAGTAGTAAAATAAACAAAAAATGTTCAACTTTTCTTTAATGCCTACAACGGCAAAGATAGTTTGGGTTGTTTTTTTTTATGATCTCGACTCAACAGTATCCGTTCAGTAACATTTAATATGTAATTATTAAAAATTTTGTTTTTTTAAAAAAAAAAAGATAAATACATCACCATACCAAAAATATCTCAGAAAAGTGTATCATGGAATCGTTTATAATATCAGTACTATATCTATATATCACCCAGTACTGGTTGGGGTAAAACTATCAACATCTTGCTCAACTTTACATTTATTCGTTTTGTGGTTGCTTTTACGTGACTGACTTTGGATCCAAGCGTGCACTTTTGCTAGTTCTGAACTTGCTGAACAGTCTTATGGAGAATAGATGATGATTCAAACACCAACCTTTCTGCCTTACTTAAAGGAAGAGAGTCATTTGATACTGTTCTTGTTTTTAAGTACCGTAATTTCCGGACTATAAGCCGCTACTTTTTTCACAGACTTTGAACACTGCGGCTTAAACAATGACGCGG
>JAOUWY010000027.1:3409691-3420048 GCA_025728095.1 Prietella phreatophila
CAGGGTACACCCTGGACAGGATGCCAGTCCATCACAGGGCACAATCACACACAAACTCACACACCCATTCATACATTACGGACAATTTAGACACACCAATCAACCTACCACTAAGTATTCAATAAATTTCAGTTGGCATGTTCAATACTTCTTTCCTGTCTCAATCTACTTACACATTACACATAACTTCATTTATGTACTTTAATGTTTGGATGTCTTATATGAGTGGATTTCTTGAGTTAATACTGATATCTGGTGAAATATTCATATCAATAGCCTCTTTGGAAATATATTTACTGAAAAAAAAATGCTGACATGTTCAATACATATTTCCCCCACTGTAAGTGTAAATGCAAGCCTGTGGAGAATTCTTTTTGTGTTATCAGTGAATTCCAGAGAACACTGATGTGGCAAATAAAAACAAGACAAGAGTAAAACAAGACCTAGCACAATTTCTGGAAAATATAAGCCAATACATTTTCTGGAAAAAACGGATGATGTGCTTTTGGATGAGTACATATCCAGTGATGCACGGATATAATTTAGTACAGCTGTTTTAAAGCAATAGCACAGCGACTCCTCTCTTGTGTTCCACAAAATACCTAACCTACAGCAGGAGCTTAGAACTAGAACTTAAAAAACAGTCCAGGTTCCTTCTGCAGAAAGACACCTAAATGCATGGCCAGTCTTTGGGACCCCCAGTAGACCTAGACTGGAGGACCTGGTTGGTACAGAGGTTTTTGAGAGGCAGAGACGTACACTACTTGGGTAAAAGTTTGTGGACACCTGACCATCACACCCATATGTCTCTTGAACATTCCTTTCCAGTTTTAGTCGCCCCGTGTTTGCTGCTATAATAATCTCCATTCTTCTGGGAAGACTTTCCACTAGATTTTGGAGTATGACTGGGGATTTGTGATCATTCAGCTACAAGAGTGCAGTCGGTGTTTCTGTTCATCCAAAAGGGGTTCAGTGGGGTTGAGCTCAGGACTCTGTGTAGAACACTCGAATTCTTCCAGTCCAACCTTCACACACCATGTCTTCATAGAGCTCGCTTTGTGTACACTACAGGGACATTGTGATACAGGTATAGATTTGGGTCTTTTAGTCTTTTAGATTTGGGTCTTTTAGTTTAGAAACTGTAATGTTACAGCACACAGACATTCTATACAACTGTGTGCTTCTGTATTAGTGGCAACAGTTTGGAGAAGAACCACATATGGGTGTGATAATCAGTCCAGATACTTTTGGCCATATAGTGTGGTAGTTTATACTTGGAATGACACAGGATGCTGGTACATCTGACAGTGAATGGATAAGTGCTTCTATTTGTGAGGAACTATAGCAGCTAGATTTTTAAAAGGTTATGGTTTCTTAAGATTTTAAGTCAGAACAGGCAAGTTAAATGTTTAAACTTAAAAGTTTATACAAAGGATGCAACTAATGATGTAGGTGGCATAGCTGTGATGAACTTAGTATTGACTTGAATCTGATATTGACTTTTTTTTTAAGATACCTGACTCGTTACTCTGTGAAATCGGTGAAGCCCATCTACAGGAAAGGGATGAAGTGGTGTAAGATTCGTATGCCTGTGGGACATCCAGCTCTCAAGGACAACATCAGATACAGCCCTAAGCCACTCTACACAAAGCACTGATGCATTTCCAGACAAAACAATAAAGGTGTCAGTGTAATCAGAACAGCTGGAACCTACAGAGATCTGCAAAGTGATGATTATTGTTTGTTTTTCATGGCCAGGACATGCTGCTTTTGATGCTGCTCAGGCTGCTTGTTCACACACACAACAGACTTGACAGAATCTGTTAAACTGTGAGAACTGAATCTGACATAAAACTTACTGGAAATGAATGAATCATATTCAACACACATTGTTTGTCTTTAATATGACTTCACAGTTACCTCAGATACTGTTACAGGTTCTGTGTTTGTGGGAAGCTGGCCCTATCTTCCCGAACTACAAATACTCCAAATAAAAAGTTGTGGCTTTGTGTACCGCACTGAAAGACCTTGTGTGTGTGTGTGTGTGTGGGTGTGGGTGGGTGTGAGTGAATCGTTGTTGGATGTACATATGAGTGGGCTAGGAAGTTCAACTGACAAGACAGCTTTAACGCTTTACCTTTTTTCTGTACACTTACAAAGAAGCTCATCACAAGAATAAGGCATTCACACAAACTGGTGTGATTTTAATCTCTCTACATCATGAAAGGCAGGTCCAGGTTCTTGAGGCCATCTCCTATGTAGATGTAACCATGCTGGGAGGTTACAGGCACGTGGAAGAAGGTCAGACCAAACCACAGCAGACTTCGGATTACGCAAACCCTGCTGCCATGCTCAAACTGCAAACTCCACGATCCTGTGCACAGAACATTGAGAATGAGTGTCCGTGCTGCTTTCGAGTTCATTCCCATTTCACACAGGCACTTTCACTTGACCAGAATTGAAACACTGATGTGGCAGTTGAGTGAAACAAGACCTACCACAATTCCTGGGAAATGCAAGCAGAAACCAATGCACTATCGGGAAAGAAGTATCATGTGCTTTTTGACGACGAGTTATCTCATAATGCACTGATATCCTTCCAACAGATGTTTTAAAGCAATAGTGCAATGATGCAACTAAAGGAGGAAAAGTCTGAAGGAAAAACAGATTGAAGATTCAGGAAAGAATCTTATGCCAAGATCGAAATTAGCTGTCAAATCTCCAGCAGAGTCTGACGTAAAGAGTCAGGAGATACATGATAAATAAGCGTAAGTATTTGAACCGTAAATATCAACAAATTCACTGTGTATGGATTCACTGTGCAAGGTAACTGGACTTTCCTACCATGAATCCATGCATTTTGGTCAAAGTTTAAATAAATAAATACAAGGTAGAGAGTCTTTTCAGGTTGGGTGTGAATTTATATATTTTTTGTAAGGAGTAATTTTTTTATGTACCGTATATGCCATGTACACAGGCGTATTGCCATGTCCACGTATTGCCAGAGTAACCCTTAAAAATTAATGCCACATGTAAAATAGACATTACCTACCATAATTTTGCCTTATTAAATTCACTCACAGAACAGTTTATTAGGAACACCTGTACACCTACTCATTTGTGCAATTATCTAATCAGCCAATCGTGTGGCAGAATGGGGAAAAATGTGATCTGTGATTTTGATTGTTTTTTGGTGCCAAACGGGTGGTTTGAATATTTCCTAAACTGCTGATCTCCTGGGATTTTCACAGACAACAGTTTATAGAGTTTACCTAGAATGGTGCAATAAAGAAAAAACATCCAGTGAGCGTCAGTCCTGCAGGTGAAAATGCATCGTTGATGAGAGAGGACAACAGAGAATAGCCAGACTGGTTTGAGATGACAGAAAGGCTACAGTAACTCAGATGACCACTCGGTACAATTGTGGTGAGCAGAAAAACATCTCAGAATGCACAAAACCTTGAGGTGGATGGGTTAAAACAGCAGGAGACCATGTTCTGCTGAGGCACACAGATACTAGGGTCAGAATTTAGAACCAACAGCATAAATCCATGGATCCAAGGGTGTGTCAAGAGCCCAGGCTGGCGGAGGTGGTGTAATGGTGTGGAGAATGTTTTCTTGGCACACTTTGGGCCTGTTAATACCAATCAACCATCACATGAATACCACAGACTATGTGAATATTGTTGCTAACCATATGCACCATGTCCATTTGCAATATGATAATGCACCAAGTCGCAAAGTAAAAGTTGTCTCAATCTGGTATTATGAACATGACAATGAGTTTGGTGTTCTTCAGTGACCATCCCAGTGACAGGTTCTGAATCCAGTAGAACACCATTGGGATGTGGTAGAACTGGAGATTTGCAGCATGGAAGTGCACCTGAAAAATCTGCAGGTATTGCATGATGCAATCATGTCAGCATCGACCAGAATCTTAAAGGAATGTTTCCAACATCTTGTGGAATCCATGCCACAAAGAATTGAGACTGTTTTGAGAGCAAAGGGAGGCCCTGCCCAGTATTAGTATAGTGCTCCTAATAAACTGTTCCTGACTGTATATTTCGTATGTACCAGGGTATGTCAAAATCTCCTGACAAAAATTAATTAATTAGTTAGTATTAAATTTGTTCATTCTACTTTTATGTGACATCAAACTTTTGGAACTCCTGGACAGTATAAGGAAATGGGAAAGCATCCAGATGAACCCATTCACTTTAAGAACATGTTTTTGTCTGCATGGGAGATGTAAGAAATGTTTGGACTTCTTAAGAAAAAAAGTGCAGAAACAGCTTTGAGGGATGAGGACCAGAGAAAGTGTGTTCTAAGTGAGCAAATGAAATACCAGGCCAAGGCCAAGTATCAGGGCCATTTCTTCATGTTAACATTCAGTGCAGTGATCCAATATCCGAGTGCAGTATTTTTTAATAGAAGCCCAAAGACTTGCTTTAGGGAATTCCTTAAATATTTTATTTATTAAGTAATCCTATATCACAATGAAGGCATTCAAAATATGGCACTGGTTCACAGAGTTGTCAGTTTGGCATTTTCAGTGTATGGGTGGTGACTGGAACAGATGAGATTTTGGAGTAAATATATGCCTAGACTTCACTGCAGAACTCATAATGGATTGAAACAGCAGTGTCACGTTGAGTGATAGCTCGTTAAGTTCCCTACGATATAGATTTATATAGATATTACTAATATATAGTTTCCACCATGGATGGGAGCCATGCTTCTGTCTATTCCAAGGACTCCATGGATTTCCCTGCTATACAATATACTATGTTTTCCTTGCCAGACACAGTGAAAGTTAAATAACAGGAATAATGGTTTTTCATGGTTGCCTCTACGTTCATGGTTGTGTCAAGAGAACTATCAAAATATGTGGGAATGAGTGATCGAATTATTGCTCATCTCTTATGGGAAACAAAAATGGATATGGAAAAAGAGAGAACAATGGAAGTTGTTACAGTTCACAATACTATGCCTCCATTGTGTCTCGGATCAGCCAGTTACCAATTTACATCACTCAACAGATGGGAGAGGTCCTGCTACACAGAGCAAAAAATGTGCACCGATCATAGACATATTTAATCCATTATCACATCTCTTGTCCATTAGTGCCATTTGACTGTCAGCATCATCTCCTTGATTGACTTCAAACAGCCCCCAGGATCATCATTCACCCCATTGTTCAAAGTTATGTGTACGGGATACCAAGTTGTTTAAGTTGTACTCAATTATCAGATATTGTATTATTGTGATAATTAGAACCTACATAAAAAAAAAGTCTAGTACTGAGTAATGTCATGGACTCCAAAGGTGCCCTGTTGTATCTGACAGCAGGACCTCAGCATCAGATCTTTTAAATCCTGTAGTTGAGAGGTGGAGCTGCCATGGATCATACTTGTTCCAACATATCCCACAGATGCATAAACTAATTGAGATCTGTGGAACTGAGAGGCCAGGGCAACACCTTGAACATTCTTCATGTTCCTCAAACCCATTCTTGAACAATGTGCCTCATTTATCAATCTTTTAGTAAAGTTGTGTGTAAATATTTAAATAAGCCAAACTGGACTAACATTTTCAGCCGGATTTATAAAAGGTTCACCAATGCTGATTATCACTGTACTTGCATACATTGCAGTTTAGGTTTACATTGTGTGCATAGACAACTGGGAGCAGAAAATTAACAATCCGGGTAAAGCTTGGAAGACAGAAGTGGAAGTTATTTTGACTCACCTTTATGCCAAGAAATATTTAATAATATATAATATTAATATTAGATAAGTGCCAAATATTCCATCAGCTGAGTCATCCGGCACTTCTCTAACTCTGCTAAATAAGCGCATCTGCTCTAAACATAAATTTAAAAAATAAGCAATTTACACTGACAGTATATTCCATATTTTAAAAAACAGTAATCCTCACAAATTATATGGTTAAAGTCAATCAAGTGGACATTTATATTAGTCTTCTTATCAGTAAATTGACATATACCCAGCAGCATGAGTAGGATAAGAACGTTTTTCTGAATTTACAGGATTTTCTTGAATGATTTTTTTTTCTTGTGTAAATGCTCATGCAAACGATTTATGAATACATTTGTTCACATGCAGTTTGGCAGGGTGTATTATCCTGCTTAAAGAGGCCACTGCCATCAGGGAATACCATTGCCATGAAGCGGGTGTACTATGAGAACTGACTATTCACTCAGCATCTTATATATTCCCTGACCTTGACACGTGCCATTGTTAAGAGATAATCAACGTTATTCATCTGTGAGTTGTCACAATGTTTTTGGCTCATGGGTATATACATTGCGTTTATAAACATTTCACCTTTGGGAATGTCATCAATTAGAGGATCCAGGAAGTCAATCGAAGGATTCAGATCAGCCAGTTCCAAAATGGACTTCTTCTTCAGGTTCTTGGGTTCAGAGAAGTGAAAATAATTGTTAAACTTTCCTGCCTCTGTGGGGTTCAGGCCTAAGGATAGAATATCAAAAATTATATAAATGACTATTCACCCCGTTTCCTGTATTATTCCTGCATAATACTGACTACAACATAATAATGACGAATTTATATTGGTCAAGAACTTAACACTACAATACTACTAGTTTTGAAACAGTTCGAGTTTTCCTGAAAACTCCTGAAAACTCTGAAAACTCTGAGAGCTTACTTAAACTAAACCATGAAGAGGCACTAAAGCTGAGTCACTGCAATACTTACAGACAGCTGCATCCTATCTCCAAAAGTAAACAGACACACACACATACACACACACACACACACACACACACAGAAAGTCATGCAGTAACCATACCCTCAAAGCTGCGGTTAGTCTGTACAATGCCACTGGGGCTCTTAATGTATGCGCCACGTGGTACCACAGCCACCTCATTATCGATGTTAAACACAGTCACAGCTAGCCTCTTCTCTTCACTCACTTTCACCTATAGGGGAGAAACAGCATCACTGCAACATCTTAACAACCATGTATTTAAAAGTGCCTTGTAGATCACACAATGTCCTGAGTCTAAACATTACAATGTAAACACCTCGTTTATCACAAATGTATGTTTACTTGGACTGAATTCTTTACAGATTCCAGATTTACAAATTAGACCATTCATTTAGAATTGTTCGTACTTCAGGATTTATATAAATATACAGCAATGATATTAAGTCTAAATGTCATCCAAGGCTTTTTTTTTAAGTCATGTCCGCTATTGGTTGATATGACTGTGTTATTACTGGCTGAATATGCTGTCTAGTGACCGTCCCAAGCATTTCTCTGACTCACCGAGACTTCCCCCTCCACAGCATCACCTCCCTCTTCCTGGTGCCGTATCACAGTGTGTTGGTATTCATCTGATGGATCGCCCATAAAACGTCCCCGAGCCGCTACAGCCACCTCTGCTGTCAGGGCCTCAGTGGCAAGAGGGAGCAAGTGCCAATCCATGCAATTAAAACTAGATGAGAATCAAAGTTAACCTTATTAAATCTTCTTAAATATCTCCTAGAGTAAGATATTTATGTGAAGAGGTTTTATAGACACATACTACCAGTCAAATGTTTGGACTCAGTAGATTGATTATGCATGTCTGCTTGTCTTAAAGACACGGTTTATACTTGACATTTGTTTCTGTCCATTTCTGAATAAAGCATTTGAATAATTATAAACTAATTATAAACTATATTGCTTCGCATAACAACTAGTTTTCATTTAGAACATAGGAGAAGCAGTGCTTATTTGTGGAATTTTAGAAAAAGCCTCCAGCGAGAAGTTCCTTCTCAAACATGCATGTTCATGTATATCTTAGAGAAAAAAAAGAGTTGCCTGTTAACTGAAAATAATATAAGGAGGGCAAAACGCTTCAATGGCTGGCAGACAAATCCAGACGTTTCCCTGATCAATGCCAGAGGTTAGATATTAATATAATATATACATACATTTTGCGTACACTTATATGAATATACAGTGCCTCCAGAAAATATCTCTTGTAGAACATTTTCTCCACTTTGTTATAATGGATTTCACAGTGCTCTTAATGCTAGCACCTCCACTTTTCTTGGAAGGCTTGCCACTAGATTTTATAGTGTGGCTGTTTTCTTCCACTCCAACCATAGAAAATCATGTCTTCATGGAGCTTTGTGCACCAGGGCATTGTCATGCTGGAACAGTATTTCAGGTAAATAAGCCTTGTTGATGAGAGGTCAGAGGAAAATAGACAGATTGGTTCAAGCTGCCAGGAAGGGAACAGTAACTCATATAATCACTCTTTGCAACTGTGGTGAGCAGAAAAGCATCTCAGCATGCTCAAAACATCTAACCTTGAGGTGGATGAGCTACAACAGCAGAACACATCAAGTTTCCACGCCTGTCAGCCAAGAACAGGGATCTGAGGTTATCATGGGCACAGAGTCACCAAAACTGGGCAGCTGAAGATTATTAAACAAATCACCTGGTCTTTTATCCCTAACCCTAACCCTCTGCAACTGTCCAGGTGAGTTCGTGGTCATGGGTTCTGAGATTGTTTTCCACTCACCATGGTTGTAAAGAGTGCATATTTCAGTTACTGTAGACTTTCTATCAGTTCAAACCATGCTGGTAATTCTCCTCTGATCTCTCTCATCAACATCTCTCATCAAAGTACAAGGAAGCCCCTTTGTTGTTCTGGCACCTAGGTGGTGGAACGAACTTCCTCTAGATGTCCGAACAGCTGAGTCACTGGCAGTCTTTAAACGATGACTACAGACCTTCTTCTTAAAGTATTTGAATTAGCACTTTATTTAAATTCCTTTTTTAATATCATGTTATCTGGATACTTTTCTTACTATATTACCTCCGCAACAAAGTTTTTAGGCTGATAATACTCAGTCTGTAATCAAGTGAACTAGTATCAGGGTGTATTTATTAATAGAGACTTCAATATGCACTTTTGTAAGTCACCTTGGATAAGTGCAACTGACAATGCCATAAATGTAAATGTATGTGTACAAGGTGTTTCAGCCTGCAGGCCCTCTTCTCACAGGATGTCTTGTTTTTCGCACCATTCTGTATAAACTCTAGAGACTGTTGTGTGTGATATTCCCACGAGATCAGCAGTTTCTGAAATACTCAAACCAGCCCTTCTGGCACCAACAACCATGGCATGGTCACAGTCACAGAGATCACACTTTTTCCCCATTCTGATGTTTGATGTGAACATTCACTGACGTTTTTGACCTGTATCTGCATGATGTTGTACATTGTGCTGCTGCCACATGATTGGCTGATTGGATAACTGTATCCAAGTATATGTGTACAGGTCATCTTCTACCGCTTACTCCTTTTCAGGGTCACGGATAACCGTGAGCCTATCCCAGGGAGCATCGGGCACAAGGCGGGGTACACCCTGGACAGGATGCAAATCCATTGCAGGGCACAATCACATACACACTCACACACCCATTCATACACCACACGCCAATCAGCCTATGATGCATGTGTTTGGACTGGGGGAGGAAACCGGAGTACCCGGAGGAAACCCCCGCAGCAGGGGGGAGAACATGCAAACTCCATGTACACACATGGCCACGGTGGGACTCAAACCCCCAACCCTGGAGGTGTGACGCGAACGTGCCAACCACTAAGCCACCGTGAGCCCCATGTGTACAGGTGTTCCTATTAAAGTGAACAATGAGTGTATCTCTTACCTGTATAAACACTTCCTGTCCCTCATTTCATCTTCTCCAACCCCCTGAGCAATGAAATAATCCTTTTTAATTCCCAGGATTTTCCCCCAAAACAGGACTCGGTTGAATTTGTAATTTCTCTTCAGGATGAGCAGAGAGGTGTGCAGGGCTGCCTTGTGCTCGGTGCTCAGGGTCAGCCCGTTCCCGCACACTAAATCCAATGAATACATCAAAGTGCTGGACTCCATCTATGTTAGTTCATATACATGTACTGATTATAATAATCTAGTTTGCAGCCTGCTAGCTGTAACAGTGTGTGTGTTGTGGTTGCTACGGTAAACAAACTTCCTGGATACTAGTTGCCGTAGCAACACGACACAAAACAGCAGAGGTTTTTTTTAGATGTGTAGGATTTGTATTTTGTTAATTGTTTTCGAATGTGTGCATATTATAATTTTCTCGCTGATAATTTCCTTATTATAACTTGTGTGCACGTTAGACCTTGCTTACTTAATGTTTTTTTGTTTTTTTTTATCTAAAAGATTTTATGAAGAAACAGTTCAAATACCATTCATATGCAGTGTGTTTGTACATATTAAAATGAAAAGCCATAAGACAAAAGAACACAGGTACTCCACAGTTTTGGCGGAATGTAATGTACACCTATA
>JAOUWY010000027.1:3573896-3588141 GCA_025728095.1 Prietella phreatophila
GGCTGATTGACATGTCTAAAGTGTCCGTAGTCTATGAATGGGTGTGTGTGTGTGTATGTGATTGTGCCCTGTGATGGACTGGCACCCTGTCCAGGTTAAATTATGCCCCATGCTCCCAGGTTTCCCGTGACCCTGTAGGATAATCGGTATAGAAAATGAATGTATGGATAATAATATGATTAATTTCTTTAATGCATTTCTCATACCCAAGGCCTCAAATAAAAAAAAAAATAAAAATAAAAAAAACAATCAACTGGAGTGAGAAGAAAATTGAAAGTATTAAGAAAAAAGATTGAGGTAAAGAATTCCAGAGTTTGGAGGCCACGGCACAAACTGTTACAGACAGAACTATGCATGTACAAAAATCTAACCAATCAGATTTGAGAATTCAGCCATGCTGTGGTATATGGTAATTTTTCTCATAATTTTCATTATTATTTATATTCCAGGGTGGAAAGTAACAAACTACATGTACTCTCATGTAGTATATAGTATAGAGTATATAGTCCACTGTAATGAACTATGTTTTTTAGTATAATTAAGTCATAGTAGATTTACTTGAGTTTTTAAAAAATATAATATTCAACTTAGCTACATTTATTTTTGATCACTGTTAGGGATATTAAAAAATCATAATAATAATTCATTTAAGCCCAGATGACTGTAAGCCAAATAAACAACAGTATGTGCTCATTTTGAATAATTCAGTTTCAAGACCGCATCAAAATAAAGCCGCTTCCTGCGGAAAGTCTACACTTCAGGTGCTGAATGCTTACAGTCAACAGCAGAAATGTCTGCGACAGTGGAGACAGATGAGCATCTCTGACCCAATTTATCAGCTATCTTAAAAAAAAAAACAGCGTGAACAAAGCATGAACGAAACACTATAGTAGTATTAAAATAATCTGTCATTTGAATTCAAGCCAGAATTTCAGTTAGAGCTTCTGTTATAGAATATTATTATAATAAAAGTAATATTTATTACGTTGTACCGTTATAATCATCCTTATACCGTTATACAGGCCTTCATCACTAGGCAGTCTGGTTAACCACAGTCAGCTAGTCTGCTGTATGTAACCTTTTGAGCAGTATTTAAAAAGCAGCAACCCCTGCTGAGCTGAGCGCTGTGTCATTCACGGTCTGCAAGCTTTGAAATATGTAAAGGGCATAAAAACACATGTCGCATAGAGGAAAATCAATAAGTGCTCGGTCAAGAGGAGCGTTTTACACCACCACCAGAGCTTACTTTCTTGTTCCTCACTCTGTTCAACAATTTGCATTTGGTGGTGTGCATGTTGCACATGCCAAGGAAGCAGTCATGTGGTTAAAATAGTGGGATACCACCACCAATAGA
Organism: Prietella phreatophila; assembly: GCA_025728095.1. NCBI lineage: Eukaryota > Metazoa > Chordata > Actinopteri > Siluriformes > Ictaluridae > Prietella > Prietella phreatophila. The sequence goes on from JAOUWY010000027.1 coordinate 3,575,251, forward strand.
ATTTGTATTTAACGATTCGAATGTTACACCATAGTCAAACCTTTCATACAGATTGTAAGTAAGGAATAACCCACGACTGAGCATAAGGTTATAGGAAAGTAATCCACGCTGGGGTGGTGTGATGCGGGACGACACACAGCGGAGTGCCGTTCCCACCTTGAAGTGTATTCTTTGCAGAAATAAATGCCACACTTTTTATCTGTTAATTATTATTGTCAGATTATGTGGCGCTTCTACCATACAAGTCCCTGTGTAAGAGCTGTTACTATAGAAACAATGACAAATTAAAAAATAAACCTGTCGTTCCTGTCCGAGCCGTGCTGCTATACAAAAGTAATGCGCACCAGTCAGATTAGAGAATTCAACAGCACTGTCATGCATACACAGTTGTCTAAATATGATGGTGTTGATTCATTTAAATTTTAATAACAGCACAGCTCTGACAGTAGTGTAGTTCCGGCTGTACTTCAAACAGTAGGTTTATTATCATAGAATTTTTATTAGAAAATCGCATTTTACATATTATAACACCCCATCCAACAACCCAACAAAATAATCACAGCCAAAACCAAAAGAAAGGGGGAAACAAAAAACAACAACAACAAACAAACAAACAGAAAAAACAAAAACAAACATAAATAAAGAGGGGAAAAAAGGGTGAAATAATTAGTATTTACTTTCCTCAATCCACCTCCAGGGTGCGTACATCATTTGAGTAGGTAATAAATTGCTACCATTTTCCCAAAAATGATTCACCCCGGCCTCTGATGTTATACTTGATCTTTCCAAGTTTTAAAAAGAACATTAAATGTCTAAGCGAGACTGAAATAGAGGGGGGTTGTGGAGAGGTCCAAGCCAGCAATATTCTGTGCCGAGCAAGCAACGATGCGCAACACTACTACCTGTTTAAGGCCACAACACTAGCTTGTCTATGGTTCAGAGGCTGACGCTGAGGTGGAACACCAAAGATGGCAATTAAAGGACAGGCATCCGGACATAGTTTCAAAGAAAGAGTTCCAAAAGTTCTGCAGTTTGGGACAGAGTGCAAACATACGACTGAGTTTACAGGGCGAAAGTTTGAATTTTTCACAAATGTCAGGAACATTGGGATATATTTTAGATAGTTTACTCCTAGAGAGGTGAGCTCTATGGACCAATTGAAATTGTATGAAACTAAGTCTAGCACAGGATGTGATGGTACGTGTATTATCTAACGCTCTGCCCCAGTAATCATCCTCAAGATCAAGGCCCAATTTCTCTTCCCAAGCACTAATGGTTTTGATATTTAAGAATCGTCCTGTGACCAGATCGTTGCATATATCCGTACAACAATGCCACCCTTATGAGAATTCAGCTTGAACACCTCTTCCCATGCAGACTTTTTAGGTAAGGAGAGAAAATCAGTGAATAGGGAGGAGACAAAAGGCCTAACTGTGATAGAAAAAACTGAGAGAAAATTTTTAGAGAGGTACATACTATTGGATTATCCGTATAGTGTGAAAGGGGTATAGGAAGGGAGGAGAACACCATAGCAGGGAGGGAGGTTGAAATACAAGATTTTGCTTCTAAGTGGCTCCATGGAAGAGAGGAGGCCTGCACCCAGAGCACCAGTTTCTGAATATTAGCAGCCCATTAATAATACCTGAAATTCGAGAGAGGCTAAATTGCTATGGCAAAAAGTAAGGGAGACAGAGGACATCCCTAGCACGTACCCCGTGACAAAGTAAAATTGTTAGATTTAGCATCGTTGGTATATATGGAAGCTTGCGGTTCCACATATAATAAACGGCTCCATGATATCAGTCCATCCCAAAAGCCGAAACTCTTTAGCACCATAAAAAGATATTCCCGTTCTATCCTATCAAATGCCTTTTCTGCGTCCAAAGAAATGACCACTTCACAGGAGTCGCTGTTTTATTTTTAAAATATAAAATACTAAGAAGAGTACGAATATTAGAAAAGGAATGTCGTCCTTTTATAAATCCGGTTTGCTCCTCTGAAATAATGCTAGGAAGAATTCCCTCTAAACGAGAGGCCAAAAGGTTATGGGGCTAGGGTTATGGGGCTACGGTTATGGGGCTAAGGTTATGGGGCTGTCAAGTTCAGATACCAATAGAGGGTCAACTCTGGGAAAATCAATATTTCTAAGAAAATGGTCCATGTTGCATGAATTGTCAGGAGCCCCAGCTGTGTATAAAGAGGAGTAAAAACTTTAAAAAGTTGAATTAATTTCTACAGGTTCTGAGGTTAATGCACCACTGGACTGTATAATCTGAGTAATAGAGTACGAAAGCCGCTCGGTTATGCATTTTTTGAGCCAACAACCGACCACCCTTATAACCATATTCATGATAACTGACACGCGTACGTAACAAAAGCCTCTTCGCCTCACCGGTCGATAACAAATCGAACTCCACCTGCAAATTAAGCCATTGTTTATGCAGCTCATGGGTCGGGTTGGGAGCATATTGGCCGTCAATAGCTCGAATATTATCAGATATCTCTTTTTTCTTATCCTTACGTTTCTTATGGGCATGAGCAGAATAAGAGATTATCTGTCCCCTTAAAAAGGGCTTTAGAGTTTCCCAAAGTAAAGAGTAAGAGTTTGAATCAGTTTGATTAGTAAGAAGAAAATAATCTATCAAAGTAGAGATATACTTGCAAAACGCTGAATCGGATAAAAGTAGAGAATTAAGCCTCCATGGTGGACGAAAGGTGCGATGTGAAGGTAGAAGAATGTCAAGACTTAGAGGAATGTGGTCTGAAATAACGATTGGTAGATATTCAGAGTTTACAACCTGAGAAATTAGAGAGCTATTAATATAAAAGTAATCAATGCGAGAAAAAGATTTATGTAAGTGAGAAAAAAAGAATATTTTCTCACTGTGAGGTTAAAATACCTCCATGGGTCCATGTAACCATTCTGAACCATAAACTCAGAGAATTCAATTGCCATTGCAGAGGGAGCCTTTGTAACAGTGCTAGATTTGTCCAAGGCTGGGCCATTAACACAGTTTAAATCTCCCCCAAATATCAACAGATGTGTGTTCAAAGCAGGAATTTTTGACAACAAATTCTGAGCAAAAGGAGCATTATCAAAATTCGGGGCATATACATTCACCAAAACTACTGGCGTCTGTGAAATTTTCCCTTCCACAATTACATATCTACCATTTACATAAGAAATAATGTTATCAAAGGAAAAGGGCACAGTCTTGCTTATCAGAATAAAAACTCCCTGGACCTGTAATCAAAATTGGAGTGGAACATATGCAAGCTTGGAGTCTGCGTTGATCCCTGAGATGGAGATGAGTTTCCTGAAGAAATGCAACGTCAGGTTTTTGTAGTTTTAAATGTTTCAAAACTTTGGATCTTTTAATGGGACCATTCAGACCTTTCACATTCCAACTTAGGAATCTGAATGAGCTTCGGGTATTTTCCATCAATTTAAATCAGGGGTGGGAATCTTATCCAGAAAGCGCCGGTGTGGGTGCAGGTTTTCATTCCAACCAAGCAGGAGCCACACCTGGTCCCACCTGTTTAATCAGGTGATCTTGGCTTTCAATAGATTCAGGTGTGGCTTCTGCTCAGTTGGAATGAAAACCTGCACCCACACTGGCCCTTTCCGGATAAGATTCTCACCCCTGATTTAGATTAATAAAAAATGGAGTGCAGAGAGGTTGATATCAATAGGAAAAGAAAGAAAGGAAAAAAGGAGAAAAAAATGAACAGAAAAAACAAACAAACAAACAAAAAACACAACAACAACAACATAGCATCCATCCCTGCCTCCCATCCCACCCTACTCTGAACATCAATTAACTTCTCTCCATTCCCAAATAATACTGGAATAAAGTTGGTCTGACGTTGGATGTTCGATATTCATGGGAATGCGTAAATTAAGCAACTGTCTCTAAAGTTCCATCCGACATTGTTAAACAAGATTCTAACTTCAATAGCATTTGAAGGGAATGCCTTACAGTCATATAACCCACTGTAAAGTGTTCATCTAGGTGTCAGCTATAATGCACACCTCTTAGATTTTTTATATTTCCCAAAATAAACTATTAAATCATATATAAATATTGTCATGTATATTATTACTGCATGAGCCCATAAACAAAATATACCATCATTTAAAGCTCAATAGGATTTGAAGGGAATGAGGTACAGTCACACATCCAACTGTAAAGTGTTCATCTAGGTGTCAGGTATTATGCACACCTCTTAGATTTTTGATATTTAACCCTACAACGCATGAACCAAAAAAAAAAAACCTTGACGAATGCATGAAGGGGTTCAAAATGAGTCGTACTGGATTGAATGGTTTTCTTAATATAATAATAATAATAATAATAATAATAATAATAATGATAATAATAATAATAGATGTCCTATTAATGAAATAATGAAAAGAAATGACCATCCACCAATGTTTTAATATTTCAAACATTTTTTGGATGAGTTTATAGTCAAAAGACAAGGGATATTTGGAAACGCACCAACTTTTGCACATAAGACAAGATAAGTTAATGTTTTTTTTTTGTCCATGGGAGATTGTTTCACCACAGCAGCCATATATACAAACAAACAAAATACATACATCTAAATTCATTAATCATTTCCAATACACTATTTGCATAATATACATTGAACAAACATTGAAGAGCGTGAGCCTCCACATAAAGTACAGTTTGCTCTGACCCTTCCTCTGTGTAGCCTCAATTTACCCGCTCCATTCTTGTTTGTTGTCTAGGGACACTCCAGGGTTCTTATAAGACTGAAGTAAATCAACTTTCTGCTCCACAAATTCATAAGAACTGTGTCAGAGTTCATTATAAGATAAACCAGTCCTGTTGTGTGGAACGGTTCATTTGTCCTCCATTCCATTTTATGTCCACCCAGTCACATTTACTGATACACTTTCTTCTTATCTTTGAAGTATTCTCTAGGCAGTGTAAATAAAGAAAATCATGAACATTCTTCATGTAAATAACCTATTTATTTGTTAAATCTTTGTTGAGTCTGGCAGGCAGGCAGGCAAAACTGCCCTGCCATTTACTCACTACTACAGGCAAGCCCGTGCAGAGATCCAGCCCAAGGTCAAAAGGGCGACCTTGGAGCTCCCGTCAGAGGTCAACCAGGTGATCTCAGAGCTCCAGCCCGAGACCAACGGGGAGGTCTCAGCTCCGGAGCGCCAGTCCGAGGTTAACGTGGCAACCTCTGAGACCCTGTCTGAGGTTAACCTGTCAACCTCCAAGCTCTAGCCAGAGAATCGCGGGGAGGTCTCTGCCGCTGAGGAAGCTGTCCCGCTGCCCTGTCCTGCTAAGGAAGCTGTCCCGCTGTCCTGCGCTACCGAGGAAGCTGTCCCGCTGTCCTGCGCTGCCGAGGAAGCTGTCCCGCTGTCCTGCCCTGCCGAGAAAGCTGTCCCGCTATCCTGTTCTACCGAGGAAGCTGTCCCATTGTCCAGCCCCGCAGTGGAAGTCCCTCCGAGCTCCAGCCCCGCAGAGAACGTCTCTCTGATTTCCTGCAGTGCTGAGTACACTGCTCTGTTTGCCTGCGCCGATGAGGACGTCACTCTGTTTTCAGAAGAAGTCAAGCAGCCTTCCAGCCCCGCTGGACGAGTGCCCAGCTAAAATCGGTCTCAACCTGTTGGACCTTCCGTGTTGTTATCTGGCACTGTTGTCTCAGTGTTTCCATCTGCCAAAACGTGAGAGTTGGTATGGAGTGCTCATTTGATATCAACTCAGGCATAGGAAGGGGTGGCTTGATCTCCCTTTCCAGGGAGAACAAGGGCATAATAAAATATTCTTTTGGTTTGGTTGGGGATTTGACATGACACTGACTGTAGCATCTAGATGTAATGTGACTGGGGGTGAGTTTTTCAAATGTTCTGCCACTATTCGTTGACCACAATCTGTGTACAAGTGGACACCAAATGGGTCCCCTTGTAAGTGTTGAATATAGCCTGCAATTTGTGATACAGAGCGCGCATCCTAACCCCGGAAGCACGCGACGTCTCTCCAAATGCAGCGCCGTGGCGTGACAGTACGTTTGCCCACTAACAAAGAAATGATAAGTCTATAATTTTAATGGTAGGTTTATTTGAACAGTGAGAGACAAAATAACAACAAAAAAATCCAGAAAAACGCATACCAAAAATGTTATAAATTGATGTGCATTTTAATGAGGGAAATATGTATTTGACCCCTCTTGTCCTGTCCCCTTAGCAGAAAAACACCCCCAAAGCATAATGTTTCCACCTCCATGTTTGACAGTGGGGTTGGTGTTGTTGGGGTCATACGCAGCATTCCTCCTCCTCCAAACATGGCAAGTTGAGTTGATGCCAAAGAGCTCCATTTTGGTCTCATCTGACAACAACACTTTCACCCAGTCATCCTCTGGTGGTCAGATGAGACCAAAATGGAGCTCTTTGGCATCAACTCAACTCGCCCTGTTTGTATATGTACCACACTATATGGCACATGCAAAAGGGAATGAAATCTAAAATGGGATGTACAAAAAGCATGTGTAATGATCAGGTGTCTACAAACCTTTGGCCATAAAGTGTATGTTGCTGTCATCCCAATGATTGAAAACACCTCACACTAACTTCACCTTAAATTTAACTGCTAATTCTTGAGGTCCACTTACTTTTGCCACACACAGGTATGTAATATTGGATCATTTTCCTCAATAAATAAATGACCAAGTATAACATTTTTGTCTCATTTATTTAATTGGGTTCTCTTTGTCTACTTTCACGACTTGATATTTTACCTCATATTTATGCAGAAATATAAAAAATCCTAAAGGTTTCACAAGCTTTCAAGCATCTATCTATCTATCTATCTATCTATCTATCTATCTATCTATCTATCTATCTATCTGAAAGTAGTCTCAGGAATCCTCACACCAACAAATAAATTATTTTAAAAAGTGAGGAGTTTTAGTCTCAGTCATTACAAAGTACTATTTGACTGCCATTTCTGTTATTTTTAGCCATTTTGGATGGTTGAAAATTCACTTTCAGCTGTTCAAACAGAGAAGCTAAACAAACAAAACAAACATTAGGGGGTCTTCCTGCAAAACGTCTCACTGAAAATGTTCAAACTTTTATAGAAACCCACTCATCGCAGGGTTTTTTATTCAAACATATTCATACTCGTGGTCTCATTCAAATATACGCTTCTGTAGATTTTAATGTAAATGTAATTGCTAAAATATTTTCCTAATTTGTGAGATTACATCAGTTAGTTTCAACATAAAAAAGTAGGATCATACCTCAAATGAAAAGTGCTCATGTTTATGCTCTTTCATGCATAGTGTCCTCACTTATGTATAGCCAATTTAAGGCTTGTTTTCTGATATTTTAGGAAAATCTAAGATGTAAGTCACGTGAAAATATTACTGTAAATTAACATCAACCTCTGTAGCTCTCTAGACTATTTGTTGTTCTCAATCTTGACTAACTTTATACATAGAAAAAAGTCAAATTTATAAAATCAAAGTTGACAACCAAAAACTAGGTTATTATTAAATTATTATTATTACTACCTATTTGTATCATGCACAAAGCCCTAAACTGTATAAATTGTGTATGATCAGAAATAATTTATTTTAAAACATTTCTTCAGCATTACATATTTATTTATTTATTCTTTCAGGCTTACTGTTTTAGTCCTAAAGCCCTAAATTCTTTCAGGCTTACTGTCGTGTCTGCCCCCGAAAAAAAAAAAAAAACACTTTAAAAAAATGTTTGATATTTACACTGAATCAAAGGTTAAAAAAGTTAAAAAAGAAAATCTAAAGAATCTAGATATGTGTATAGTTATTTTATGCATGAAAGGGTTCAATTCTGGGTTCAATTCAGGGTCCATTCATACTAGACAAAGATGTTCCCGCAAAAGTATTTGTACACTTAATGTCTCTGTGTGTATGTGTGTGTGTTATTTTTCTGAAAGAACACAAACTGTGCATCTGCTATAGCAGGACACAGAGATGTGGGGCTTTATGCTGTAGTCCTGTCTCATGCTGTGCTCATATTCAAATGAGAGAGAGAGAGAGAGAGAGCAGAATGGCCTTTGCCTCAACTATTTTAATTGCTAGAGGCTTTGTTCCTTGAATTTTTGAGTTTCTCTGCTTGAAGAAACAGGACTTACAAAATAACAGACAAAAAGTTGACAGGATCATATACATGCCTGCAACTAAATAACAGGTTCTAAAAACTCACAACTGAGGAACTAATGTAATGATATAACATGCACTTTAACACAACTGCACATTTTGTAGTTTTTAATGTAGAAGAATATTTTCAAGAAACTTAATTTTCCTATAAATTTTCTATTTCCTATAATTTTTCTATATATTTTTTTAATTGTAATTTTTCTATTAAAGCAGCTCTGACAATGGTTCTGCTGCAAGACAAAGCTTTGGTTTATATTAATACACTTGTATCTGTCACGACTTCCCCTTTAAGCAGTGTGCTGCAGAGCATGTGAGTGCACACTGCCGAGCATGGTGCGCGAGCACCTGCTTTTTCGTTGTTGACAATCGTGACATTTGGATACATGCATTTGTTATGTTTTGTTATGTCTCCTCCCTGTTCTGTCATTGGCTATTGTTTCACGTATGTCTGAATTGCCCTCAGCCATCAACCATTACGAGGCTGATTATGTTTGTATATATACCCCAGCACACAGCACGGAATATTGGATAGATTAGATTCTTAGTTTAGATTCCTTACGATAGTTTACCATAGTCATAGTCAGTTTAGTTCATGCTGGTTTCTCTGCACGCAGTCTCTCACGATTGTTTGTTTTGTATCTCGACCCTGTATCCTGTGACCTTGACATAGATTCCTGCCTTGCCTCATTTATGCCTGTTTGCCAATTGCCTGACCTTTTGTATGTTTTGGAATATGTTTATTTATTATGATTTGGATTTATCTATCCATGTCTCTCTTTAATAAAACTGTCAAACTGCACTTGCATCTGTCCCTATCTCCGTTACGTCACAAAACGTGACAGAACCATACCATGGATTCAGCACAAGGACAAGACAGACATCATGCTACAGAAACCAGGGAAGTAATAGGATAGTACATCATCGGGAAATGCTCGGATTACTGGCCGCATTTTTCCTCCGTGCAGTTCCCTCAAAAGTACGCAGTCTAACTTCTGCCATAGACAGCGAGATTGGGGAGCAACCCACTGGAGTTCCTCTTCAGCTGCCAGGAATATTTCCGCAGCCTGGCATATCCCAAGCCTAGTAAGAGACAGTGGATCGGGTTTTTGATGTCCAAGTTTTGCAGTCCGGTCCATGACTGGGCAGAACATCTTGTGAGTACTGGGTCCTCTGCCCTCCATGAGGTCACTCAGTTTTCAGAACTTTTTATGGAGGAGTTCATGCCGCCAGGGCAGCTTCATGGTCTGGATTTACTGGGGTGGAGAGTCAATGGACAGTTCAATCTCTATTATGAGGGGATTGATAGGGCAGCCTCCACCGATTGGGCTTCAGGTTCCGGCCAATGCGGGGAAGGTTTCTCTGAGATGTATGACTGAGGGCTGCGGGAAAGTGACTCAGCTCCAATGTCCCACATGCAAGAAACTGGTTCTCCAGGAAGCATTTTTCTGCTCTATGGAATGCTTCAAGAGCAGCTGGCGTCAGCACAAGCGTCTACACAGAAAAGCCCCTATGACACTACAGTCAGAAGTCAACGTAGCGACTCAGAACCAGAGATCGAACCCGAAACCCACGAGGTGGGCTCACCTGCCGAGCTCCAGCTAGAGGTCAACAGGGAGGCCCCAGCACAAGAGCTCCAGCCTGAGGTTCAGGGGGGGTCTCAGCTCCACAGATCCACTGTAAAGCCCAGTTACTGTCCCAAGTGTCTGTTAACAGGGACAACCAAGCCCTGCTCACTTCCAATTCAATTCAATTTTATTTGTATAGCGCTTTTTACAATAGACATTGTCTCAAAGCAGCTTTACAGAAATAGAAACATGGTGTACAGATAATGAAGGTGTGAATTTATCCCAACTGAGCAAGCCCCTGAGTGTTGACAGTGGCAAAGAAAACTCCCTAAGATGTTTTAAGAGGAAGAAACCTTGAGAGGAACCCGACTCAGAACGGAACCCATCCTCATCTGGGTAACAACAGAAAAAGTTGAAAAAGTGTGAAAAAGTTCATTATGGATTTATAAGAAGTCTCCAAGTCAGCCAACATAACCGACCAAGCCCTGCTCACGTCCAAGTCAGCCAACATAACCGACCAAGCCCTGCTAACGTCCAAGTCAGCCGACATAACCAACCAAGCCCTGCTTGAGCCCAAGTCTACTGACACGGCCGACCACATTCTGCTCACGCCCGGGTCTGCTGACACAGCCGACCACGTTCTGCTCACGCCCGGGTCTGCTGACACGGCCGACCACGTTCTGCTCACGCCCGGGTCTGCTGACACGGCTGGCCACATTCTGCTCATGCCCGAGTCAGCTGACAGGGACAACCAAGTTCTGCTCACGCCCGAGTCAGCTGACTGGACGACCAAGTTCTGCTCACGCCCGAGTCAGCTGACAGGGACGACCAAGTTCTGCTCATGCCCAAGTCAGCTGACAGGGATGACCAAGTTCTGCTCACGCCCAAGTTTGCTGAAACAGACAGCCAAGCGCTACTCCTGGCTACGTTTGCTAACCTGTCCAACCAAGTTATGCTCACGCCCGAATCCGCTGACACAGCCTACAAAGTTCAGCCTGCAGGCTCCACTGAACATCACTCTGCTTTCCTGCAACACCGAGGACAATGCTCTGCTTTCCGCTCTGCTGTGGACATCGCTCTGCTTTCCTGCAACGCCGAGGATGTCCCTCTGGTTTCTTACAATGCCGAGGATGTGCATCTGCGTTCCTGCACTGCGGAGCCATAGTCATATTCATAGTCAGTTTAGTTCATGCTGGTTTCTCCATTCCCAGTCTCTTGCGATTGCTTGTTTCATGTTTTGTATCTCGAACCTGTATCCCGTGACCGCGACATTGATTTCTGCCTTGCATTGTGTATGCCTGTTTGCTGACTGCCTGACCTTATGCATGTTTTGGATTACGTTTATGGATTATGATTTGGATTTATCTACCCATGTCTCTCTTTAATAAAACTATCAGACTGCACTTGCATCCATCCCTATCTCCGTTATAGCTTTATTAGTTTATATTAGCATACTTGCTTTTGTTTGTGAAAATGTATTAGCTGTAATATCAATTATTTGCTATAAAATAGGATTTTGGTGACTGAAGAGTATTTCCATCCATCCATTCTACCGCTTATTCCTTCTTCTGGGTATCGGGGAACCTGGAGCATATCCCAGGGGGCATCAGGCACAAGGCGGGGTACACCCTGGACAGGGTGCTAGTCCATTGCAGGGCACAATCACATACACACTCACACACCCATTCATACACGACGGACAATTTAGGTACAAACTACCATGCATCTCTTTGGACTGGGGGAGGAAACCGGAGTACCCCAAATAGTACAATTTGGTGGCAATTTATTTATTTATTCATTTTTCTTCTCTTTCTAGTGTTTTTCTTTTTTTGGCCTTTGTTTATTTATTCATTTTCATATGATACATTTACATGTGATTCATTTACATATGATTAATTTTCATGTGATTCATATTCATGCATGTGATTCATTTACATGCAATTCATTTTCATGTGATACCTTAATTTACCTTTTCTCCCCTCCCAAAGAGAAAGAGTCCCCCCCCTTCGATGTTGTCTTGATGGTGTCGAGCCACCGGGTTGCTGGTCTTCCTCTTCTTCTTGTTCATTTGACGCGTCCCATCATAAGGTCTTTCTCCAGTGAGTTATCTGTTCGTACGATGTGTCCAAAGTAGTCAAGTCGTAGTTTGGTGATACTTGTTTCGAGAGACTTGTCTGGTTTGATTTGCTCCAATATAGATTTATTTGTCCATCTGGCTGTCCATGGTATCGGCAGGATTTGTCTCCAGCACCAAATTTTGAAGGCGTCACTTCTTTTCTGTTCTTGTTTCTTGACTGCCGAGGCAGCCAGCCATCTCAGGTTCAGGGGATCTCTTATAGATCTGGAAGAGTAGCCGGAGATGAGCGCCTCTCTAGCTCTTGCTCTGTCTTCTGTGCTCGGCAAAAGGTAATAATTCCTCTGGCAATTAAGTGCGTCGCATGATAGATATATATGGCACAAGTGAACCACGCCGCCAGCCTCTATTATCTGAAGCAAAGACACAATTCACAGGTCTGCCCCGCTATGACAGTGCTATGCAATGTCTCGTTCCCTTCTCAGGGAACAAGGTTACATGCATAACCCCGACATTCCCTTTCAAAGGGAACTTCGACGTTGTATTTAGCATAACAGTATGGGAACGGGAATACCCACTCCATCATACTGAGGGTACGGCCTGTTCAAAAATACCCAATCCCGAGGGTCACTGCAGGACACTCAAGCCCGGGGAGGAATGAATATCCAGGCTGTAATAACGAATGGCTGTGTGAGGGGTAGACCACCCTGCAGCCACACTCACATCCTTCAAGGATACCCCTTTGGACAAAGTCTTAAAGGAGGCAACCGCCCTAGTGGAATGAGCTCTTATGCCCAGAGACATGGTGAGACAGAGTGTCGTAAGCCTAGAGATTGCTTCCACTATCCAAGTAGAGATGCGCTGCTTTGACACTGCATCACTTTTCCTGTCGCTGCCAAAGCAGACTAGTAGCTGCTCCAACTCACTGGTCGGAGTGGTGAATGTAAGTACAGAGAGCCTTTACTGGACACAGCAGGTGCATCCTCTTTTGTTCCGGTGTGAGGAACAGAGGAGGGCAGAAAGCCTGCAACACCACAGGGTGGGCAGCCGATGTAGGCACTTTAG
>JAOUWY010000027.1:3603022-3615482 GCA_025728095.1 Prietella phreatophila
CTTGAGGACTGTATTTAACTCGGCAGTAATCTCGTATATGGATGCAATGTCTTCACTTGTATTCCAGCATCAACTGCCGACCCTGTAGGATAAGCGCTATAGACAATGGATGGCTGGAGGGAATACCGGTTATTCAATTAAGACAATAGAAATAGAGCGGTAAAAAAGGAGGACGCTCTGGCGTATAATTCGGTTCCTTTTGCCACATCATCTTTAGTTCGGTCTTGCCTCCGAAAAACAATTTTACTAAACGTTAGCTCAACGAGGCTGTATGTAATAACCGAAGGCTGTTGCTGCGTCAGTAAGCGTTTGCACGAAACAGCTACAGCGCAATCATGAATTCCTTTACAAGTGTACATAACGTAAGCTCGGACTTTGTTCATAGCACATTCTCAAGTCTGAAGGTGTAGGTTTAATTTCCTATAACAGCAGGACTCTGACTGTAGTTTAAGCAATTTGAACGATCGCTTCATATTAACGAACTTCTCGTTTCTTTTATCTTAGTCTCGGGAGTTCGTCGGTTACGTGTCAAGTCAGGTCGGTTAGTCAAGAGTGAAAACCAAAAAGGAAACTATCGTTTCTAGCATCGCTAAAAATAAATGTTAAGAGGAATTAGTCTCATGGATGTTTCATCGCATTCAATGTGACTGTAAGGGATGAACGATATGCAGAAATGCATATCTCTATCAAACATTACAAACAGAATAAATAAGATTATAAGATATAAAGAGATATAAGAGTTATAAGATTTTTTAAAATTTTTTTTTACATCTTTGTTTTTTTAAACAAAACACATAGACTGTAATGATGATGACAAACAGCCAAAAATGTTTTAATCGAAAGCCAACGCATGCAAGAGACCAGGGCTGGATGATGTGCAGAAACATTATAAAAATTATTAAATAAAGCTGAATGTCAAAGATGATCCTGCACACCATGTTAAAACTGCTACTCTGTGAATTATATGAAATGCTGTTGGGTAAATAAAACCGAATTTTAAAAGATCTCTATTATTAAGTGGATATTTTGCCTGAGAGGATTGGTGTAATTTAGCAGCGATTCAAGCTTTTACACGAACCTGTAGCCTAGATTTGACAGGCGTCGTGTCCAGATTTCTTGCGATTTTTCAACGTGCTTCATATCAGCTTCGCCGTTACATGACGCCTCCCTGGAAACCGATTTTACTTTCCATAACCCTGCCCTGGAGAAACTAGCATTGCTGCACCATAAATACAGTAGTCAAGATCAACCAAGAGCCAATAAAAGATTGTTAAAATCACAAGATAAAAACAGAAATCTCAGTTCTATGCTACTGAATAATAGAATATTGTTTATGGATTTTGTTTCATTGTGTCGTCGCCCCCCATTTTTTTTTTTTAAATAAACGATTAGCTTGAATTGCAGGTCTTTCCTTTCCATCGACGCATCGGGTTAAGAAGCTCGCGTGCGGTAGTGTCTACGTGGGGATTCGGTTAAATCTATGTACTCATTGACACATTTTTAAAATAGCTAAAATACATGTACATACATATATATCTTACAAGTTGTGCAAAATCAATAAATTCCTAAATACATTCCTTCGACGGTTTCTCTCACTCGTCGCTCCATTTCGTCTTTCAGAACTGGAGTGATAAATACTCTCCGAGTTGACATACGTACAGTAAACGGACAGGAAATTACACACGTACAAGAAAAAAAGGCAGTGAGAATGAAAAAAGAAAAAGAAAAGGATAAATACACATTGTGAGCAGCGTATGTAGGAATGTATGCGTGTTGTTTTGTTTTGAAAGTGTGGAAATGAGCTATGACTGGTTGCTCATGCCCGAGTCATCTTGCTTCAGGCTTCAGCATGGAGAGCCGCACCGTTGTTATTCAAGCTCTGCTCTTTAATCCAAAGAGATTAAATAAAGTAACAAAAAAAACTGATATACGCATGATGATGGGTTAGCAGGCTGTTGCAAGAAAAAGTAGTGTAGCTGAGGCTCGGATATAAAAAGCAGAGTAAAATATTGACATGTATTAGAAAACCAAACCAAAAGATGCTGAGGCAGTGGAAAAAGCATGTGCGCAGACTGAATAGACTGGAAAAAACAAAAAGATATGATGTGGCTTATGTCAGCTCGGGAATAAACTGTGACCAGCTGAGGTTGGCCATGCACAGGTCTTCATCCTCCAGACCCGTGAAGCTGATGTCCACCAAGATTTTACTCAGGCTGTCGTTCATGGTGTCCAGCACGAGGCCCTCGGTGAGCGAGCGGTTGGCGGAGCCCGTCTGGAGCTCACGCGAACAGGAAGTGAGCAGCTCACGGGGCGAATTGAATAGCGGCAGCTCTTTGAAGGGCGTGCTGCTGAAGCTCAAACCGCTGTGCTCGTGCTGCTGCGGTGTACGGATCGGGCTGAAATCCAGCACGCTGCGGCTCCCTTTGTCCAGCGGCGTGATCCTCCACGGCTCCGGCGCCTTGCTTGGGGTGGAGGAAGCCAGGTGGCTCTCTTTAATGGGCGTTTTAAAGTTTTCGCTTTCACACCGCGGCTCTGCCTTGAGCTCCGCTTCCTGGAAGACAGAGATGTCCGAGACCATACCCGAGTCGAAGAAAGTGCTGTCTTGGAAGAGCAGGACAGGCTCTTCGGTGGAAGGTGGGACTAGACGTTGCTTACGACGCGAGCTGCTCAGCTCCTTCCGTATACTGCTGCAGGATTCGCCATGGATGGGTTCACACACGCGCTCTTCCTTCACTTCAGTAACCAGGGTGGACGTCACGACGACGCTGGATTCACTCTTCAGGACCTTTTAAAAAACATACCAAAGCAGATGAGTTACTGCCATTAGGTTTGCTATCGGTTTCCATATGAGCAGAATTTACCTTGGGAGCTATGCACCCCGCTTTGGAGATGGGATTGGAGAGACTGGAGCTCTGCTGTTGTGGGGTACACAGAGAGAGCACTGCTGGGGAGGGCAAGAAGATCGAAGGAGTCAGAGGAAGCTGAATGGGCACGAAGTACGAGTCCGTACGAGGCAAGAGAGGCTTAATTTTCCTCTCTGGAGACGAAAAGAATAAATAAGTCTGTGTTTATGTATGCACACTATGTCTCACTGCAAGTCATTTCCAACAGTACGTCAAGCATTACTTCAGATCTAACTGACAGTGCTGATACACCAAATGTAAAATCATTTCGTTTACAGGTTTTAATCCTGAATTTTACTATACTGGTACGTCATTCACTAGTGTTAAAAATTAATCATCGCATAGGTGTGAAAGAATTTGGAACAAAATAATAGGAAAAACTGAACGCTTTCCATGTTCTTGTGATTAAATATTAAAGACTGGAGGTCTACCGATTTGTTTTACAGATTAATTCACTTCGATAAACAGTTGCTGGAAGTATCGGCTATCTGCAAAAACTATCCACACCGATAGTTTTTCCAGTCTGAGAAAGGTCCGCTGTCGTTATACAGTACGAGAGGGGCCTCTAAAAGAAAAATAAAAACATCACTGACAAATTTGTGTTGTGTTATTAGAATTTTTTTTGTATGGTTCATTTTGGTTGTCTCTACTTTTATTTGCTATTTGGAGAGTTACTTTTTTGGTTCAGTTTGGATGTATATCTTTATTTACTTTAATCTTTATTAATAGTTAATATATGTTAATATTTATTTCATTTAAAATAGTACAGTAGATTTTCATGGTAAAGTCAGTACTGTTCAGCGATATTTCACTTTGACTTATCTTTTCATTCAATATCAATTTAAAAAACTATCGGTTGATTCACTGGTTATCAATATCGGTAAAAATCCACTATCGGTCCACCTCTAACTAAAACCCGTACATACTGTATACCTCTATAAAAAATAAATAAATAAAAAAGATGTCCATAATGTCATTTTGTTGATATTATTAGCAAATCTGTTGTGGTCCAAGTCATATGTTGACCTACCTGTGGTGCAAGATGTAGCTTTCTTAGGATCGGGCATAACTCGCTTCTGTTGCTGTAAAGACACAAAACCTGTCAGTTCCCAAGCTCTATAAGCCACATATGCAGTTTTCCCTTTCCTTTATTGAGCATTTACTGAACTACAAGTGAAGAGGATGCCAAGGTAATCAATCAAAACACGAGACAAGGCATAGTGTAGACATTAACGTGCTTCCTGCTCTCTTCCTGTCTGAACCTCTGAAGTTCTAGAATAAAATAAGTGTGCAGACATGTTTAGGAGATGTGCGTCCTCCCTGTCTGACTGCAGTGTGAGGAGGTATGGACAGAAAATAAAGCCTTACTTGTTGGTAACAGACTTGCATGGTTTGTGGATAAGAGGGGGCCACTGGATCAATCGCAGGCTGTAGCAGGGTCGGGAAATAAGAGTTGTGGCCACGTTTGTAAAGAAAATTGAGATACGCAAATTCTTTAAAAGCGGTTTTAAGTGTGGAGAAGGTTCCTGTGGATATGCTTACCTTATACACCTGGTCTAAAGTGAGAAAGCGGTTTGCCTCAGGTTTAATGGTCCAGTAGGAACTCTTGCCATCTGGTGTGCTCTCTCGGACGAACATATCGTGCAACGAGAGGTTATGGCGAATGGAGTTCTAATGAAGGGAGAAACAAAACAAGCAGGTCAAATAAAAAAAAATAATCACACAAAACAGCACAAAGTTACAACCACTTCATTACCTTCCAACCTGGTTTAGCTACATTTCGGAAGTAGGGGAAATGGTCCTCTATCCAGTTATAGATTTCCTTCAGACTCATCATCTTATTTTTCTTGCTGTTGATCGCAAACTGGATCATGGCCATATAGGAGTAAGGAGGTCTTTCAGACATAGGGCCCTTAACTGCACTCGCTTCTTCCTCCCCGCGCTGTGGCTACAAGAGAAAACAGGAGCGCCAATAAAAGGAAATTTAGAAATCTACGCTACTAAGAGGCGTATAAAGCCGTCATATCTTGCTGATGCAGAATTAAAGCGCACCTGTTATGGTTTTGAAACGTGCCTGATTTTGTTTTAAAATGTCTCATACAATAGATTTACATGCATCCAAAGTAAAAAACACTTTAATGTTTTCATAATTTAAACCGCAGCATTAACTATCACCACCCACCCCCACCCAGTGTCACAAACAACTAAATTAAATTAAATGATCCGTTTAAATTAAATGATCCGTTCTAAAGGATTCATTCTAAACTCCTCCTTTCACAGAGCGTACTCTGCTTGGATTAGTCAGATGTCTCAGTCTGTTGTGACTGGTCAGCAAGCAGCTGATGAAGACCAGAGGCGGGGCTTTTTTCTTACAAACCTGCATAGGTTAGTAAAGGAAGTAAAGTCTTGAATTACTCACAAATCATTTCAGCTGTTCAGAATCGGTTCCTTCTTTTGGGAGTCAATAACTTTTGTATGTGCGTTTGTTTTTGAAACTTTATAGACTTTTTACATTCACAAACAGCTCTATAAAACACTACATGAAAGGCCATATTTGAAAAACCATAATAGGTGCACTTTAACCATAATCAACTATTAAATGGCTTTTATTTGATGTGTACTTAAAGGGAGCATGTATGACTCTAGACCTCTCGCGGAATGATACAAGTACAGGTACAAAGTTGCAGTGAAATGAGATGTAGCAACGCCAAAGACTGTACACTGCAAGAACAAGAAATAAACTCTACCTGTACACAGCCATATAAATTTTCTTTATTGGAATCTTTCTTTGCTGACTCAGCACCAGCGCCGTGGGTGTTCATTCTCCCCAACCACTGGATGTTTGTCAGGCTGTCGTCTAACGGACTGCAGTCTGGATCAGGTTTCCCTGACAAAATGAAAAGTGACGTTTATACTTGGATTAAAATGGAAATAATGCAAACGGCAGAATGAACAATGGAATACGGGCGGCCATCAAATGAAGGGATAATACAAGGTGTCCCTAAAGTCTACATACACAGGGGGAAATGAACCCTTTCTAGCAAAATGTCTTCCACCATTTTTCATATTATAAATATATTTTACTCAGATAGCGTTTGACAAAAGAAGAACGTATTGAAATGGTTCTCATGGCTGGATCGGGAAGCGGTCGCAAGGTTACGATGGACTTTAACAGGAAACATGACAAACACACACAACACTGCTGCCAAACTTATTAACAAATTCAAAAAGACTGGAAGTGACACGGACCAACCGAGAAGAAGTGGACGTCCACGAACATCCACTGATGAAGACACAACTGACGTGGTGCCGGCGAACATAATCCCCCTGTGTATGGAGACTTTTAGGACACTCCGTATACAGGATATATAAGTGAACACATACTTCTGCTGGTCAGAAGAGCTTTGGCGTCTACACACACTCCAGTTCCGAGGTTGTTTTTACACTCGGACGTGGCACGGCCGAGGGCTTCGGCTCCATCCTCCGCCCCGTTGCTTCCACTCAGCAAGATAAACTTGTTTGGCCCCTGTGCGCCACGCTCCTTCCCCTTGGCAGTCAGCACATCAATGATGCTCTGAAGATCTGCGGTTTTCGGTATGACGACCACTTGCGTGTCCGTCATCGTGGGATGGTCCACAATGCGAATGCCATCTGGAAAGGACTGCGCTCCTGATGTCATAGCAGATTTGCTCTCAGGCCCGTCAGCATCATTCCTCTGAAACGGCAGTTTCCTCCTCTTGAGGATTATGGGTCTCCTGGGACTCTCCCTCATCCTGTTCATAGCGGACCGGATCCCTGGATCAAAAAATAAAAATACCATAATAAAACACTATAACGTACAACTTATTATCTTAGAAATTAATCCATATTTATAATCCAACTGACATATCACGGTGGATCGATGCCAGCTCAGTTCATTACTTAACCTTGACCCAAGTGTCAGCTGAAACGTAGCTACAGGGCTCACAAACAGAAGTATTTCAACTAATTTATCACATACCTTGAGATTTGGGGTTAATTTTCACTTCGACCGGGAATAGTTATAGGACTATCTTTCCACTTAACCTGCAGCCCTACGCTTTGTTTTTTTGAATATCAACAACTTTAGTGACGTCGTCTAGAACACAAAACCGTTCAAACTGATCTCAGGGCAGTCACATGACCTCTCCGGTCCATCGATCTAAACCGACAAGTAATCATCAATATATTTACATTAACTCGTGTTTTGTCTAGGATGATCTAAGCATGCTTGCTAAAGACGACGTCGATTCACGTTACATTGCTTACTGGATTCCTAATAAAGCTGTTACATATGCGTTTAGCTACTGATCTAATCTACAGTCGCTGCAGTTTGACTCAATGATCAGAAACGTTTGCGGTTACATTGATTTAAACCTGCTACATTGTCTACTAGCTATTCATGTGCAGTCAATGTGAACACAAAGGAAGCCTACGTTTATAATACAGTGACTAGAGAATGCGATTACTGGTAACCAAGCAACCCAGTTAATATTAAAGCAAGCAAACCTTCATATCATGCCAGTTCTCAGTTACGTCCTTAATTATTATTATTATTTAATCTCGCCGTTGTGAGATAGTAACCTCATTAGACGAGCGTGTGGGGAACAAATCGCTTCTTCCGCCTTCTTCACGCAGGCAGTTTGAATTTTGGCGCAGACGTATCCATTTCGGTCACGTGAACAGGCTCTGACCAATAGGCGCAGGTCACGGTGTTGCAGCAAACCAATCAGAGGAGACACGAAAGTACAGCGCTACAAATAGCGAATCGATTCGGAAAGTTACTTGTTTCAACAATTTTTAAATAAATACATAAATTTTAAATAAATAAACTAAAGAAAAGACGAGTTTGTTTGGAAGCGAACGCGAGTAGTTTTAAAAGGATGCTGGTTAACGAGGCTGTGTGTACGTTTACACTGTATCACGTGTTCGCTGGTCGGTAACGGCGCGTGCTGGTTTGTTCCCTGTTGGAAACAGGCCGATGATGAAGGTGGATGCCTCGCGCTACGCGGAAAAGGAGACCTCTGAATTCACACAAATCTCAGCTACTGTTTGTAGAACAACCCAGAAGCGGATCCCGACACGGTTATGGATCACAGTTACGAAGCGCGATTAATCCGAGGTCCTTTGTATCCGAGTCATCACGGCAAGGCGTCCCAGTTCATTCTTGGGTAACTGGACCATTGTAACTTGCTAATAACTCTTTTCAGGGGGAAGTAACGCTTCCCCTGGAGCACGCTCAGAAAGTCGCTGGATGACGTCATAGACTGGTTTGTTTTTTCATTATTCACCAGGATCAGTGGCATTTTAAAATTACAGATAAGGGTACTTGAAGAAGGATTTCCGCTTAGAATGTAATATAAGAGATTATTAAAATAATTGTTGAAATGGTCTGGTCAACTGAAAACTACTATACTTTCTCTTAATCATTCAGACGGAGTGCCAGTGAGTGGTTTGTGAAAGAAAGGGTTGTTTTTTTGTTTGTTTGTTGTTGTTTTTTTTAACTTGTGAATGTCTCTAAGAATCGAGTTTAAAATAGTTACGTTTCCATTTACTTGTTTTGGGATGTTGCAAAAAACAAAACAAAAAATAAACACGCCAGATGGAAACACCAGACGCAAATAAAATCTCTAGAAATGCCCATTAAAAAAAAAAATTATGTGCTCAGTTGAGGCAGATATTTTTTTTTATTTGATAAGAAGATATAAATTATGATGGAAAAACATTTACTGAATAAATTCCTCGATGCGCAACAAAAAAGTTATTTGACTTTGCCTCAACAAATCATGTGGTTGGATAATTGGCTGATGTGGTTGGTTAATTAGCTGATGTGACTGGATAATTGGCTGATGTAGTTGGATATTCAGCACATGCTGACTTGTACAGCACAATGGCAATGTGTTTTTCAGTCAGGACCGTGGCACGATGGGTCCGCATAACTGGACTAAATAAAACAGTGGGCCAATCTCTTGGCACAACACCTCAAATGTTTTTGGCATTCTGAAACACCTGATCGTTTGATGTCGGTCATCAAAATGATTTGGTATAATTACGTCCCAGAACCATCTCACATGATTCCCTTCCCATATATCAGGCAACCGCCTCTGATCGCAAGAAAACATGAGGTTTGTGATAGTTTTTTGTCTGAGTGCTCAGAAGCGCAAATAATTTATCATATTTTGAGCGGGGGGGGGGGGCGACACCATGGCTTCCCTAGTTTCAACAGCTTCCATTTGTCTTGATACTTTGTGCCATTTTCCCCAAAAGTGATGGTTTTGTTCTCTTGAACACGTTGGATGGAAAACGATGCTTTATTCGCAAATTATGCAATATTCCAATTTTTTGCATAAGTTAGAATTGGCTGGAAACTTGGCTAATGAATAATGAAGAAATGTGAGGATTGGACAAACAGTGGTGATTGGTCATTGGGAACAGTAGTGATAGTTAATCAGTCACAAATGCAACTCAGTCGGGCATTACACACTGATGGTGAGTCTAGAGATCATTTGATGTGAGCAGGAGAGCCGTATCGAATTCAAGACAGTCACAAGCCTGCGCTCAAAAAGCCACTGGAACAATTAGTCCCAGGAAATTATTTCAGGGGATCATTTGGTTCCTCCAGACCTTCTGTGTCTAGGTTTCCATCATGGTTTAAAGTACTGTGAAGATTAGGCAAATTAGTCTAGTGATATATTGTGATCCTTCATTTCCTTGTCCTGTTTTAATTTCTTGAGCTGCTCTCTGCACTGTTCCTGTATGAACAATGCAAAGCTCACTTAACCGACTTGATATTTTTAAGTATACTTTTTCATTGTGGTTTGCTGTTTCCAGTTCCTGCTGTATTTCTCCCCGGCATGAATACTTAAGGCCTGGATCTTGCCGTCGGTCCATCAGTCATATTTTTTAAGAAACTCCATTGTGTTGATTCGAAATGCAATAAACAATTGTAAGTGTATGTACTGCAACACTTTTCAAATGGTGGTTGAAATAAAATGCGTGCGCTCAACCAGTCAAAATTCTACTTGCACTCAACCAATCATCATGCTCAAGTCGTTGTTGTTGTCATAGCTCAGCAGTTAAGTCGCTGGTCTAGTGAAGGTTGTAAGTTCAAATCCCAGCACTTGCCAAGCTGCCACTGTTGGGCCCTTGAGCAAGGTCCTTAACCCTCAACTGCTCAGTTGTATAAATGTATCGCTCTGAATAAGGGCATCTGACAAATGCCGTAAGTGTAAATGTAAATAATGAAGGGTGGTTAATGGAGTCCATATGAATACATTGTCGTCTTCTGTGGGGACGGGGTATAATCATTACAGATACAGGGCTGTCTATGAGGACATTTCTCAGTCATGGCATAGGAAGGATAATTAAACCTTTCTCCCATGGTGATACTACTGGAAAAAAGTTGCTGTTTTCAGTTTCGTGCTTATTGGCACAGGAATGATGTAAATACAGGAATTGGATATTCTTTGATTCATGCATAAGTAAACAGACGGCACAAACGATCATTTCTGTGTTGAAAATCCGAATCGTGCATCAAGAAGGCCCACGATGTAAATGCAGCCCCAAATCATTAGCTGCATGAACCCATGAGGGACAGTTAATGTACATAGAAACTATTATGTAAACAACATTCTGTTTTGGTTTGCGTTCTGGAAATATAAATACATAAGAGAGATTGTAGTGATTTTAGTAGTCTAAAAAAGATTACACAAGATGGTTTCCTGGAATTTGGTTTTATCTGCCATAGGTGTCTTCTCAGTTTACCTCGCTGGAAGATACAGCAGTCAGATGTCGTGGACAAAGGAAGAAGAACAACCAGCTCCCTGCAAGCAGCTTAACAACAACGTCGCATTCGACTCAAGTTAGAAGATTAACTGTCTGCAAATACCCTAGTTTGTTGTTCGACACAAGTAACTCAGTTCCACTGAGATGTCGCAGAGTTCTCGGTAAAAAGAGCGCTCAGTCACATGTTGGGGATCCTCCAGAAATAAGACCTCCTCAGATTCACAGTGACGGAACCGTTTCTCCAGTTGGTCGTGACGATACGCCGAGGCCGAATTCTTTAAATACGAGGGGGAACAACGCGAGTACATCAGGAGCCAAACACATTGGTTTTGCAGGTGGGAAACCGACAACTCCTCTGAGCTCTGTTACAGCGCGTACACCCACGCCCGAAACTAGCAGTGTTCTCACTCCTCCCCACATACAGACTCCAGAAATGCCATGCCGAGAACACCCTGCTTCGTCTTCGGTTCTCAGCCTCCTCTTTTCATCAAATCAACTGAGAACTCCTCCACGAACTGAAAACTTGTTAGTGAGAGACACACCAGAGAGTGAGTATGGGTTGAAAGTGACCTGGAGGAGGAGGAAAAAGCTGAGGAGATTACTCACAGAGCGAGGTCAACTCCTCGACACAGAGGCTATGATCAGCAATCACTGGCCAGATGTTGTGTGAATTGTAAAGGGGGTGGGGGGACTTTTTTGTTTATTTTTGTCATACTGTATGATGGACCACATGCATGAATGTATTAAAAAAGAGAGAGAATTTTTAATTCATGGATTTGAAAATAGCTTCTTGGATGAAATATATGAAATGCTTTTTTCCCCTCCTTTTGTGTGCATCAGCACTGTACATCGTTTTTTAAGTGCACTGCAGTTTCTTCGAGAAAGTTGATTTCGATCATGAACGATCTAAACACGAGTCAGATGTGTAAATAAGTAGTGCAACAGAGGAGAATGTTCTGGAAATGAGATTGTTCCGACTAGACAACACAACCAATAAAACATATAATGTATGATTATTGTGTGCTCTATATTTGTTTCAAGGAGAAAACAGTGAGACTTTTAGGTGAAATATGCTCGAGTCTTTTCGTTAAGCAGTAATTTGTATTGTCTATTTCTTAGTCCGTCCAAGATTCTCGCAAAATCAAGGAAAGTGCAATATTCGCAGGAGCTTGTACTTTTTCAAAATGACTGCTGATTTTGACACCAAGGTGTGTCATGTGACATCACAGCTCGCTTTCAGCCAAAACCTCCGTCAATTCACGTGTCGAACATGAGTACAGCTATAAGGTCTCATTTACCAGCAAACATCACTGCGAAAGACACTTTTGTGCAATTGTGCCAATTCAAGTAGTTTTCTGCAAAAAAAAAAATATATATATATATGTGTGTGTGTGTGTGTGTGTGTGTGTGTATGTTTGAAAAAAGGCACAGTAAAATCAAGCATTTTTGGTTGCAACAATCACCGGGGAAAAAAAAAAAACCTCAGCAAAATCCTGTACGGACTGATTTCTTCTACTTCTGTTACAGGATGTCCCAAAACTCAATACCCAGGAGATTATGTTCGCCAGCACCACGTCGGTCGTGCCTTCGTCAGCGGATGTTCATGGACGTCCACTTCCAGTCTTTTTGAATTTGTTAATAAGTTTGTCAACAGTGTTGTGTGTTATGTGCTCGCCATGGTTCTTGTTAAAGTCCATCACAACCCTGCGACAGCTTCCCGATCCAGTCGTGAGAACCATTTCAGTACGTTCTTC
>JAOUWY010000027.1:3617431-3630525 GCA_025728095.1 Prietella phreatophila
TTCAATAGGAATGTTAAAATATGTGATATTGTTCTGAGGAAAAAGTAGGTACACCTTTGGTCACAAAAGCCTTTATTTCCCCGTTTAGCAGAAATAACTTCTTGTTAGGGTTTTGCATAATTGGCCACAGGGCTTGCTGGAATATTTGACCACTCTTCCATGCAATATTCTTTCAGTTGCAAGATGTTTGAGGGTTTTCGTGCATTTACTGCCCTTTTCAAATCCCTGCACAAACTTTCAGTGGGATTCAAATCTGGGCTTTGACTAGGCCATTCCATAACTCTCCATTTCTCCTTTTTGAGCCATTTCTTGGTGGATTTTCTAGTGTGCTTAGGATCCTTATCGTGTTGAAAGGTTCACTTTTGGTTCAACTTCAACTTTTGGACAGATGACCTGACATTATCTTTAAGAACTCGTTGATATGATGCAGAAATCATAGTTGAATTAATGAATGCAAGTTGTCCAGTCCTTGAAACAACCCAAAACAATAACATTTCCATCACCATGTTACACAGTTGGTATGATGTGCTTCTCCTGAAAAGCTGTCTTTGGTTAGCGCCAAACATGTCTTCTGTTCATCTATCTTTGATTTCTTTAATGTTCTTTTACACAGCAAAGGCCTTTCCTCTCATGCAGGTTACATTTGTGCAACGTCTTTCTGATTATAGAAGTATGCACACAGTTGCAAGACTAACTAGCATATCTTGTGATCAAAATTTGAGGTTCTTGTTAGTGATATTTTTTTTTATTAAAGTA
The DNA here is from genome assembly GCA_025728095.1 of Prietella phreatophila. Taxonomy (NCBI): domain Eukaryota; kingdom Metazoa; phylum Chordata; class Actinopteri; order Siluriformes; family Ictaluridae; genus Prietella; species Prietella phreatophila. The sequence goes on from JAOUWY010000027.1 coordinate 3,618,188, forward strand.
GTGGTATTCATTGCAAAGTTGATACTCTAACTGTTGTGGAACAGTCTGAGTCCCTACATTAACACAGCACTATGCCTTGAGATGCTTGACATTTTCCACTTAGAGTGGAATAGTATATAGACACATAATGTCCAGGAAAACAATATATTTGCATCCTAGTAAAAGTGTAAAAATTGTGTGGCTTACACATACTTAAACAAGCTGAAATAGCTCCTCTCGAAGGGCACTTTGTATACCTGTGTCATGTAATGAGGTTGGGAAACAGATTGAAATGCAGTTAAAGCTTTTATTTAAGAGACAGACAGGCAAATCCAAATCATAGGGCAATATCAAGGTAATAAAACAGGCAAGGGGTCAGGCGATCGGCAAATGGGCTAAACTAGGCAGAACAAGAATCAGAAGCGTGAGGACAAAAACAGGATCCAGAAACTATGAAACGAGGAACATGGATCAAACACACAATACTTCATCCCAAACAAAGACACGTCAGGGGTTTAAATATACAAACTAATCTAAGGGGATAACACAAAACAGCCGAGACATTAGGAAAAAAAACAATAACAGAATGAGGTGGAAATAAGACAGTAAACAGTACTGTAAGTGATAAACAATCAATGAAAAACTGGAGGCACGCTGTTGCGCTTCCAGCAGTTCATGAGCACTAAATGCACTCAGCACGAAAGGAAATCCATGACAACCTGCTTCACCCAGATACCATTTCTCCTTACAACATGATTATTTGTGGCAAGACTGCCATCCATCCATCCATCCATCTGCAACTGCTTATTCCTTCTTCAGGGTCGCGGGGAACCTGGAGCCTATCCCAGGATCATCGGGCACAAGGTGGGGTACACTCTGGACAGGGTGCCAGTCTATCGCAGGGCACAATCACAGCAGGGGGAGAACATGCAAACTCCGCACACACGGCCCTGGCGGGAATCGAACCCCAGACCCTGGAGGTGTGAGGCGAACATGCTCACCACTAAGCCACCGTGCGCCCCAATGTTAAAATCTTACAACAAAATGTTTTCAACGTCCAGATGCAAGCCTGTGGCAGTCTACGAGCAGAAATGTGAAAAGCTACACTTACTGCCTTCTCAGATAAGCCGTATGCACGCCTTCATGCTAGGTTGTGGCTGGATATACTGTACATGGTAGCTACAATTAACGTTATGTGCGAAACTGAGATCAAATCGAGAAAATATGTGGTATAAGACAAATCTGGGATGAACTTTTGTCCTAGGAAAACAAATCCAGTTCGTCGTGGTAACATCACAATACCTCTGAATTATTTTACGACATCGGCACGTAAAGTGTTTCATTCCTTATTTATTATACAGTCCCACTATAAGGCCCGTGACAAACAGGGAAGTAGACTGCACGCCCTTGTTCTTCTGAACTCTGTGCCTTTCCGCTGGGCGTCTTGGCATAGGCTCTGCTTGCTCTCAAGGAGGAAGTTGACCTCCTAATTTGGAACCACTGACCTTCCTTTACTTGTTGACAAAGGAATGAGAAATGTTGAAAAATGAATGAGAAATATTGACGCTGCCTGACTGAAAAGTGACACGTTTTCACTTATCAAGGATCCAGTCTGGGCCGTGGAGAGAGTAACCATGAGTGTCTGAATTATTTGATTTATTTTTAAAGTGTGGTCATTAAAACTGGATGAAACTGTCTTCAACATGAAACAAGACTTTATACATCGACGCCAATCAACGTACTAAGAGCAAGGAGATACATTATATGGCCAAACATATATGGACACCTGACCATCACAGCCATATGTGTGTGTTGAACATCCCATTCCAGACTTATTCTCTTTTTGCCCACTCTTCTGGGAAGGCTTTCCACTAGATTTTGGAGCGTGGCTGTGGGGATTTGTGATCATTCAGCTACAAGAGTATTAGTGAGATCAGGTGCTGAGGAGGTCTGGGGTGCAGTCGGTGTTCCAGTTCATCTTAAAGGGGTTCAGTGGTGTTGAGGTCAGGGTTCTGTGCAGGACGCTCAAGTTCTTCTACACCAACCTTCACACACCATGTCTTCATGGAGCTTGCTTTGTGTACAGGGACGTTGTGATGCTGGAACAGTGTTTGAGTCTCTTAGTTCCAGTGAAGGGAAACTGTAATGTTACAGCATACACAGACATTCTATACAACTGTGTGCTTCCAATTTTGTGACAACAGTTTGGGGAAGAACCACATATGGGTGTGACGGTCAGGTGTCTACATACTTTGTCATATAGTGTAAAAAAGAATCAGTCTAAGTTCAACCTGGTGTTAATTAATTTTAATGAATAGCATATTGCTGTGGTATAAGAGGAATAAAACACTTCAAGACATGCTGTTATGAGAAAATAATTAACCTTGTATCTATACATCACGCCACCCTGATTATTTTTCTTATTTTATTATCTTATTTATCTGGTACTTGATTCCTGTTACACCCTTTATCATAAATGAAATACCAATTCCTGGTATTCTATATATTAAGGCATAGTAGAGTTAATTGAATAGTCTGCTTTAGTCAATTAGACCATAATTAGGACAAGATGGTGTTTACATGCAGAATTACCAGAGAGATATTGCCACAATTAATATCATGATTCATTAAGCAATAATTGCAATCATGTTCCTAGTGGACAATTAAATATGATTTAAAAAAATTAATTAGTTTGAATGCTTTTTTTATGCTCACAATTTACACTGATCATCCTGTTCAAAAGTTTACACCACCACAACTGTATAATAGGCCCTGATTTCTTTAGTGGGAATGTTTTTTGAAATTTCTAATTTGATCGAAAAGTCCTGTGTGTTTTCATAGCTCCAGGCACGGAGAGTTGAAAGCAGCGCTGTGCATTGTTGGAATTCAAGCTCTGGCCGAGTTAAACCGGTGGCATGGCGTTCTGACTTGGGTTTTGCAGCATTATGGCGAAAAGGAGCAAATTCCTGCAAAGATCATGCAGATGTGGTAAAGATGTCTACCTGATGCATTACACACGAGGGATTTACATGCATCCGAGGTCAAAAAACACTTTAATGTGCTCATAATTTAAATTGCAGCATTAACAATTTTTCCCCAGTGTCAAACGATTTCGTTCTAAAGGATTCGTTATAAACTCCTCCATTCAGAGAGCATACTCTGTTCTGATTGGTCAGATGGCCCAGTCTGTTGTGATTAGTTTACCGCTGTGAGCAAGTTTCAAAAAGGAAATGCCCATTACCATAACGAGCTTCAGGTCCGTCTGTTCGCGAGCAGCCGATGAAGACCAGAGGCAGGGTTTTTTTGTTACAAACCTATGTAGGTTAGTACAGGAAGTCAAATCTGGAATCTCTAATGACTCGATTCAGCTGTTCAGAATTGGTTACTTCTTTTGGGAGTCAATAACTCCGTTTGTCTTGCGCTTTGATTTTTGAAAGTTTGCAGACTGTTTACATTCACAGCCAGCTACGTATGACACACTACATGGAAGGTCATATTTGGAAACCCATAATAGGTGCACTTTAAGTTGGATGTCCCTATATTATTGGCAGCCAACTGATTGAGCTCTTTTTTTTTTTTTTTTATGAAACAAGCTTCATGCAATTAGGAGGGAGTAAGGACGTGTGCAAGATATCCTGTTCAGTCTAACTGGCTTTGTAATATAGCTATATTAAAGGGGTCATATGATGCTTTTTAATCTTTTTCTTGTAGTGTGTAATGTATAAAGTTACAAAGCTCATAGTCTCCCACAAAGGGAGTTATTCTGTCTAATAGAAGACACTGTTCCGGACCTGCCTTAAACGCCTCGAGCGAAGTCCAGATATTACTTCTGCGAACGTCTGCGTCACAATTTTAAATATCAGCATAATGTCGCCATAACTGTAAAGATTTTAATTAATTCAGTATTTTTAAAACTGTATTTTATGTTGTCACTTCAGGACATAAAGTTGTTGCAGTAAAGACGAATTTAAACCGCTATAACATTGTATCTAAATGGTAAGAGAGTTATGAAATCAAAACTTACCACTGTGAAACCTTCTGCTCAAGTCGTGCTTGGAAAGTTGGTTCTGATCGATCTGCTCGAGCATCCGCATAATCAGACTCGGGCTTGAAACTGATACGGTAAAACCCACAGCATTATTAACTGTGTTTATAACTGCTTTAGAAGCCTTGGAAGATGAAGCTCGCGATTATGGAAAGGGGTGTTACATTTCCAACACACACAATTGAGGTTTTTGGCCAATCACATCGCATTGAGTCAGCTGGCCAATCAGAACACTCTGGGCTTTTTGGAAGGAGGGGCTTTGGAGAAACCAGAACTCGGACTAGGGGAATTGCGGTACTGCTGTAATGTACAGCAGTGGTCCCCAACCCCCGTGGATCAATTGGTACCGGGCCGCACAAAAATAATAAAATATTTCCGTTATATTTATTGTCTGAGTCTGAACGATAAACCTTTTATTTTGGAAATGACCGGACTCCCACGGTTACGTCTTGCGCACCAACACTGAACCCACAAGCGAGTAAAATGAGTAAGAAACAGCACCCCCATATCCACCCAACGGGCCCCCCCACGGGCCGCAGTAAAAGTGTCAAGCGTCGACCGGTCTGCGGTGACAAAAAGGTTGGGGACCACTGATGTACAGTATGTGGGAAAAAAAGGTTGTTTTTTTTTTTAACATTAAAGTATATTAACCTATTTTGTTACACCTAGTAAACAAAATAATGCACTTTTTAAATCATTATATGACCCCTTTAATATAGCTCTGCCACACAGCAGCGGCCAACATGTTCAACTTCTGTTCCATCTACATTCACAGCATTCTTCTCTATACCAAGGTGGCAGAGCAGGCAGCGGTGCAGGAGGCGGTGCGAACTTGGCTGCGATGCTCGTCTAACACGAGCCTGTCAGGTTACAGCAGCGTGGCCGAGCTCTACATCCTGCACGTTCTTCTGCCGCTGGGCCAAACCGCACAGGCCAAGGAGCTGCTGGAGGATGATGTGGGACAGGTCGCCTTTACTGAGGATCAGAGACAGACTGCGCTTACTATACTCGAGAATCATGACTCTAAAAAGATGAACCATTCATATCCAAGTCCGGAACCCGTCCCTGTGGAGGCCAAGAAACAAGTTCAACCTCAAGGTACTGTTTGTTTTGTAGTATTAAATAACAGTGAGGGTGATTCCATGCTTGGGCTTAATGTCATTCTTGTCTCATTGATGGTACGTTTATAAATATGTGAGTGAAATACAAATGTAACATGGGTAAAGTGTCCTTTACAGTAACCTATGTGCTTATTTGAGATAAATCACTTCTCCAAAACACACAGAATTTCCATTATAGGTTATGAAAAATGTCCTGCAATATTTCCTCAGCCGTGTTACCTGAACAAATTCACCCTTATAAAATATTTGGGATATTCCACACGTTAAAGTCCCCGTGAAGCACCTCTAAACATGCTATGCTATGCGCTATCTGATGTGTTGATGTCATTTCCACTGAAAGTCAGGGTAGGAAATATTGAGTACCCCCTCCCCCTTGTTAAACAGCCAATAGCGTTTAGTTTACCTCACAGATCAGGCTAAGCTGTACTTGACAGTTAGTACCATGGATTTTTAGAACGTTGTGGGCGGGACACTTCAGATTCTAGAGAGCGTTTGAGTGGATAGAAAAATCTGATGAGAAGCTGAAGTGCAGAATGATGTCATCCAAACTGCTGATCCGTATCGGTGGTAGAGAGAGTCTGTAAATTTTGAACGCATATATCTTCTGAATGCTAATTTTGTCATTGTTTTGGACCGCACTAGCTTTTAGATCACCTAGAAAATGTCTTGGGGAAGGCATCTGAATTTCTTGAAGATCGTGGGAAGATGAAAATGAAGTTCTCTCCATTTCTTTTCAGTTATTTATTTATTTTTAATGATTTTGTGACCGTGACTGATGAATGTGCGGACCTGTTACCCAACTTCAGTTTTATGGAAGACTTCCTCATGCCGTCAGCATGGTTGCCAGTTAACCACAATTTGTGTATTTGTTATGTCAGTGCTTATAAAAAGCCTCTTATCTATATTATATCTATATTATATTACCTCCCAACAGAGTTATTAGACTGATGGTATTCTTAGTCTGTGAACCAGTATCGGGATGTATTTATTTATCGAGACTTCAGAGCAGTTCATGGGAATTTCCCAAATGCCAGTGTCAGACACCTTGTAGAAAACGACATTCTTACCCGAGATGGGTTAACCCACTCATGCTTTGTTAGATTCAGTGTTGAAAAATGGCAGCAAGGGAAAAAATTCCTAATATTCAGTAACTAATGGAAAGATGCACTAATTGGTCAAATGTTTGTGGACACCTGACCATCACACTCGTATGTGCTTTATGAAAATCTCATTCCAGGTTATTTTAATGGCATTACTCCATGTTCTTTCAGGCTCAGTGGTCCGGAAGTTGAATGCTGTTATAAGGTTGTTGTACAGAGGACTCTCTCTGGCAGGTGTCACTGCCTGGTCACGCTTTATTCACAGAACTGCTGTTCTTTTATTCCTGCTGTACCTGCTGCTCATGCGTATGGACCCAGGTGAGGAGACCATCCTAAAAGACTATTATAAATTGTGACTGTAGATAATGTGCACATCAGTCTCGGCTTGCTCTGGAAAGAAAGACGTAAGACACGAGGATCAGCAGCCGATAAATGTATGAAAAAAATAATGATTTGGACTCGTTTCGTAGTTGAGCATGCCAGAATGACCTGATGACTGCTTGTCAATAAAGAGATCAGAAGAAATACAGGCTTGATTATACTGTATGTTTCATTTGGAAGATTAGAAATAAATGCTACTGCATGGGAGAGAGAGGTCAGGTCTTTCATGGGAATAGACCAGACATAAGAACTCATTTTAAATGAGAAAATGACAATGCGTTATAGTATTTAAAAATCTATCCTGTTGCTCCTAATTTATTTTCTTTTAAATTTTTTTGAACTGAACAAGACTTCTAATCAATCGCTGTGTAAATTTGCAGTAAATCATGCTGGATATACGATCTGAAGCTGAACCATCAAGGTTGAACTATCTCAGGAGCTGTCGTAGGATATGAATGGTTTTTCCGACAAGCTTTTCATGAATACCAAATTTCTTGTGCAAATGCTCCTACAAATGATTTACAAATACATTTGTTGATAAATCAGGTCCAATAAGTGTAAAGTGTTTGTTGTGATAATATTTCCAAAGGCAGAACTCCTTTCATGATTTTTTTTTACAGTGTTTTGATGTTCATATTAAGCTGATGCACTGTTTTAACACCTTTTTTTTTTTTTTTAAAAAGAAAAGATACTTACTGCGTACATAGTATTTTCTTTGAAGCATACCTTGGTGTCTTGGGTTTAAAAAGCATATATCCTTTAATCCACAGCTTTGCCTTCAGCTTATCCGTGGATACTTCGTCTGTACGGACTCTGGCAGCAGATGTGGAACGCCATGTTTGGACCGTACTACAGAGCTTCTTCCTGAGAAATCCTTTTGTGCACAATAAGCTGTAGGGAAAAAAACGACAAACAACGATGATGAAAACACTGCAAGCAGTTTGACATGATTAACATAACACTGATGTATGTGCTTGGGACTGCTTGCACAGAAAGGCTCGTGAGAAGTCATCACTTTTCACATGTTTAATGAGAGCTGTTCTTACAAGTGTTTGTAACGCATGCACTCTCAGGAAAATAAGGCTAAACTGTACCTTTCATTGTCACTGGCGTGGTACACTCAAAGTCCTTTTAGTGTGTCCTTTACCTGCAAAGCATGTAGTGCATCATTCGAAAAGATAACTTCTGGTACAACAGTTAATTGGACTTAAGGTCCAATTAATTGCCTTAACTTAGGATTTATCATTATAAATCATAAGGAATGCTACGTATACATTACCGTATAGAAGTTCAACTGAACTGGAAACTAAAGGTACACGGAAAGTGCCCCAGTGACAAGGAAAAGTATAATTTAATATCCTTTTCCCTGAGCGTGTACACTAAGTGTAGTTTGTGGCTTGCCACAGTATTGGGCTTGCGACTTTACCATATTTGAGTTTCAGGGTGTTGAACATCTCTTGTTACTTAATAACAATGAAGTGATCTAGATCTTACAGATCCTGTATGTCAGCAGAAGTTAAACTGGGATGTAGGTGGTGGGGAAGCCATAGGGTGCTACCAATGTGGGAACAGTACAGTACAAATTCAGACAACATCTGTGGGACCTCTCACTACTGTATACCGGGGCCGTGTTTGGAATTACAGTGGATGTAAATAGTCTACACCGCAGATTTTTGTGATGTAAAAATAAATAAAACCAAGGGTGTGTCTCAATAAGCTCCCTATGTTGTGAATTAGTAGATCATGTACTCAAGTTGGGGCATTGGTACGGACGCTGGCTCATTACACACTGGGACACTGGACTCAATTTCCAGCGCCATGACTTGATACGTTGTTAATTATCATCAAAAATTTTAATATTTTTAACAAAATAATGTTAAATACACAAATTTGTTCGCTTAAGCACACGTGTTTGTCATTGTACTTCAAGCAGGATCATAGGCTTCCTAGTGGATTTAAAAAATCACTAAACACATTAAAAGTCATTATTTGACATTATAATGTTTGTATGAGTCTAAAGTTAAAAATCCCTGATGTAATTAAGCATTTGAGACCTACAATAGCAAGCAATACATTTAGAGTGTGTGTGTGTGTGTGTGTGTGTGTGTGTGTGTGTGTGTGTGTGTGTGTGTGTGTATATATATATATAAACACACACAAAAAAATAGCATTTGTAGACAGAAGTTGCTAAATCTTCTTTCAAGCTGAGAGGCTGCAGAAAATATTCTATCATTTCCAGTAAGGAAACATAGTGAGCTTTGATTCTTCCTGGTTTTTGTGGTGTATTGTGGGATTTTTTTTTTAAGGAACAGACATTCCAGTGCACTGGAAGGATTTTACAATTGAGACAGCCCTTAAAATGGCCGACTCCGTGATCAATGCCCTTACTACTGAACTAGGGAGCTTATTAAGACGAACCGCAAGATAAATCATCTCAGATCTTTTTCCACCTTTTAATATGATATAGCACACAACCAAATTGAAATAAAAAAAAAAATGTTTTAGGGGAGGACTAAAGAAAGTTTTTTTTTTTTTATAATAACCTGGTTGCATAAGAATTCACACCCTTTTCATAAAGGGGCATATGACTGCTCAGAATGAGCTAATCACATTCAAACTCATGTTGAAAAGTAATTATCATACATTTCTCATCAATGCAGTGATTTGGATTAATCCCAAATAAAGAGCAGCTGTTTCTGTACGATTTCTTGATTCCATCTTCTGGTTTCATCTGACTGCTAAAGCCAAAGAGCTTATATAAAGCATTTACAAGAGCTCAAAAGGAATTGATCAGGAGAAGGTTGACAAAAGATTTTCCAAAATATTAGATGTACCATGGACCACCTTGAAGGCCATCATCAACAAGTGGAGAAAATGGAGCACCACAGTGACATTACCAAGAACAGCATGTCCTCCCAAAATGTATAAAAGGACAAAGAAAAATCATCAGAGAGGCTGCCAAGACACCTACAACATTAAAGGAGCTGCAGGAATATCTGGTGAGCACTGCTCACACCCTGCATGTGACAGTAATCTCTTGTATTCTTCATATGTCTGGGCTAGAAGGTAGGTTGACTGCACCGAAGGCCATTCTTTAAAAAAAAATAATAATAAAAAACAACAACAGCAACAAAATCATCCAAGCCTGAATAAATCACACAAACCATGTGGTCAATGTGTTATGGTCTGATGAGACCATGGTAGAACTTTTTGGGAATAATTGTAAAAGATATGTTTGTTGCCAAAACAAGACAACTCATTACCTAAAGAACACCATACCCATCACTGTGAAACATAGTGGCGGCAGTATTGTGCTATGGGGCTGCTTCTCTTCCGCTGGGACTGAAGATCTAGTCAAGACAGAGCATCATGGATAGCTCCAAATGCCAATCTGTTCTGGCACAAAACCTGCAGGTTTCTATTAGACACTTGAAGATGAAAATCTTCCAGCACGGGAACGACCCAAAGCACAAATCCAGCTGAATGAAGGAACGGCTGGAGGAGAAGAACATCACAGATTCGGAACGGTCCACTCAGAGTCCAGCTCTAACTAGAGAATGGCTTGAAGAGCCATTTTCATGTCCTCGGTATGTTTGTATGTATTACACAAAGAGGCACCATGGCTTTGTTTTGAGACGGACCTGTTAGCTAGCAGACATTATTCTCAGTAATGTCTATATAGTGTGTAGAACTTGTCATGTGGTTATAGAGACACCGCCCTGGGACAGACTTGCAGGAAGACACCAGGTTTTAGGGACATTTTGGACAGGTTGTTGCTCCGCCTGGAACTGAAATGTCTGAGTGAATGAAAAGAAAGTGAAAGTGAATCACTTTCGTTTCTGCTGAAGATTTGCTTTGAGTCAGATTCAGTGTATCACCACTTTGTCTGAGGAGCATTAAAGGTCAGTGATTCAATTCATTTCACATCCTTTTGTTTAATAAGGTTGTAAACAGCCTAATATCTTTATGCCAAGTCTATTGCTAAATGTTTTAGAGAGTAGACAAAGTCAGGCTGGATTCAGACACATCACAGAGAAACTGTGCGTTCAGAAAGTTCTCTGCTGGTTCCTCATTCTACAGCTACCTCAAGCCCTGAAGTAAATAAATAATGCTGAATGATAATGCTTTAATTCATTGTGATTCTTTTTTTTCAATGCATGCCCCCCCTAATTTCAGTGACTAATAAATATCAATAAAATCAATTAAAACCACAAATGATACCCCATTTTGTATATTTTAAAGGAGTCATATCATGATTTTTAAACGTGTTATGACCTCTCTAACTATCTGTAACAACACAGTTGCTAGGTACCATCAAATATACTCCTGTCAATACTGCCTCTGTCTTCCAGTTACAACTTCCTACTTAATGTTTGGTTTTGTTTTTAGATGGGAATGGCTTGGTCTACAAGCTCTCATTTGTGCAACATGAATAGAGACTTAGGTGAGTTCTCTCTCGCTCTCTCTCTCTCTCTCTCTCTCTCTATCTATCTATCTCACATATAAAGTGGATATAAGTTAAATCTGCAGGTTTTTGTAAAACCAAGATAAACCAAATCAGATCTTTTTCACAGAAAATTCTTGTGGCAAAACAAATAGAATCATTTTAGTGGGGAAAAAGAATTTTAAAAAACTACTCAAAACACTCAATTTTTCTTTGCGAAACTGCTCCAGATCTATCAAATAGCGAGGGGATCTCCTGTGCACAGCCCTCTTCAAGTCATTCCAAAGGTTTTCAGTAGGATTTAGATTTGGACCGTTCCAAAAATGTATCTTCTTCCTCTGAAGCCATTCCTTTGTTGACTTGGATTTGTCCTTTGGGTTGTATTTTTTCTTCATCCTCAGCTGTTTAACAGAGGCCTGCAGGTTTTGTGCCAAACTAGATGGATTTTTGGAGCTATGATTCCTTGACAAGCGCTCCAGTCCCAGCTGAAGAAAAGAAGCCCCATAGCATGATACCGCCACCAGCATGCTTCATAGTGAGCATGGTGTTCTTTAGTTAATAAGTCGTCTTCTTTTTATTTGCGCCAAACATATCTTTAAGAATTATGCCCAAAATGTTCTACCTGGTTCTTGTCAAACCATAACACCACATGATTGGCTTCCAGATGTGAAGAATACAAAAGATTGCTGTCAAATGGAAATTATATATTCATTTGTACCCCTTAACTTTTGACGGTGAAATCCTGCACATGCTTTGTAAGCTCTTTGTGGACCATGGCTTCGGCAGGAAATTTATTTATTTTTATTTTTTTTAAATATAAAATTAATAAAAAATGATCCTACAGAAACGGCTGATCTTTATTTGGGGTTAATCAGAATCAGTTCGTTGATCACAAGAGTATGATCATTATTTTTGATGCTTGATTTTTTTATGTTTTTATTCCTAAAATGTTTCTTTAAAAAAAAAAAAGATTTTTTTTTAAAGCAATTTGTATTTTATTTGAATTTTGTTGGTGTCACGTCTCAAGGATGGGTTCGGAAGCAATCGCAGTTTCTAATGTTTATTAAACAATCAAACAACAAAACAAAGACACTAAGACAACTAGGCAAAACACTACAGCATGAAACAAAACACTGTGACATGAAAAACAGAAGTCTAAGACAACGAAGAACGAGAAACAATGCAGACAATGGTTATATATACAAGAGTGCTCACTAACAGAAAAGTGCAGGTGGTCTTGTGACATGTAGTGCAGTGGCTGATAGATC
>JAOUWY010000027.1:3658531-3670082 GCA_025728095.1 Prietella phreatophila
CAAGAACTCCAGAAGCAGGACACTAGGACGGTCCAGGCCGGCCAGGAGTGCAGAACATGTCAGGCCCACTGCTAACATGTAGAGCTTGTTATTGTGACAATTAGATGTTGGTATCATCCAGTCTTCGCAGGTGTTGGCATCATCTGGAATATTCATAGAGGCTGGTTCTGAGCTGGAGCTGGCACATTCACTGATTACCCCGGGATAGTAGATACATCCAGAGGTAGGAAGAGAAAACAAATGAAGAAGGATTAGTGTAGCTGCTGTTCATTGCATTTTAGGCAGAGATGACCATGTGCATTTGTTATCATTTTATCAGACATGACTGGAGTACAAGGTTATGTTCACATGTGGGCCAAAAATCCAGTGAACAGTGCTCAGACCCCTTAAAAGGATTGAGTGTGAAAACACCCTAAGAGTACCATCAATCTAAAACCCTGTTGGGGATGTTAATACAGTATAAAAACAAAAAAAACAAGATCCTGAACCAATCCCAGGAACTGCCCACTGTGCCAGCATGCTGCACAACTATATACAGTGGATATAAACAGTCTACACACCACTGTGCAGCTTTGCAGACATCCTGATACTGGTAACGTTACTGTGGTACTCCATTTTCTCCACTTGTTGGTGGCTTCATGGTGTTCCATGGAAGATCTAATGTTTGAATACGATTGGTCAATTTTTAGCCCTATTATAAAAGGGTGTGCACACTTGGCACAACCAGGTTGTAACCCCCCCCAAAGCATATGTTCACATACAGAGTGTCAAGGTGGAAGAGAGAGCGAGAGGGAGAGGGAGTGAGAAAGAGGGAGTTCCTCTTATCTTCCTCTGTTTAGAGATGTGAGGATATGATCTCATACTCCAAAAATCCAACCTATGTCACTACTTTCAGCACTGCACCCAGGCTTTTCCGCTGTGCTGTCTCTTACACACGCACCATATACCTACATTATTGTATATTGTATTGTGTGTGATGTTTTTGAGCTACTGGGACCTTGAATTTCCCCTTGGGGATCAATAAAGTACCTATCTATCTATCTATCTATCTATCTATCTACACACACTTGACAATGATGTACAAAGATGACTATAGGAACCTTATATATCAAAGTAATATCAGTTTCATTTCACATATTCACTGCAGCAGACTTCAGGACTTCACTCCACAGTCAGTAAATGTTTTCGCTGTTGGGTCATCAAGGGAAGGGGTGGTGTGAGGAAACAGAGAGAAGCAGAAACAGATTAATCTTTTGGAAACTATCATTCACAAAACTAAGGGAATCAACTGACAGGAAATATTCTGGGGTTTTTTTGCAGTTGCACAGGATATAGGGTGACTGCTTTCTTTTTGCTATGGTTCTTAAAGGGTCTTAGGTCCTATGACTAGTATTATGTTCAAACAACATGTGAAAAATGTAAATGCACTCTCGCCTGCTGCTACAGACAGAGCTTACAGGCAGAGGTTTGTGGCATTCATTACTTTTCTAAGAAAATACCTGAACAGGCTAATTGTGGAGCAGGTTAGTGTCAGAATAATGTCTGAGTGGAGAATAACTAAGATGGTAATTACATAAGAATGTCAGCCATTTCTGTCTCATCCTGCTGGGTTTGTCTGTAATGTAATTAGTCTGTTGAATGAGTGTGTTGAACGCATTGCAGCATTCCATTTAGAACAAAAACTGGTGTCAAAAAAAAAATCTACAGAAACATGTTTCAAAGCTTTATACCTCAGCACTGCTGAATTCTCAGTGATGGTTCTTATTCATTTTCTGTGACAGCACGGCCTCTGAGAATAGTTCCAGCTGCAAGGTAAATCCCAGGTTTGTATTCACGCACTGGTTATAATACACTATAGATTTAATAGGAACTACTGATACGGAGACTTGTATGACAGATGCACTGTGTAAACAGATTGAAATTTTTTGGAAGGAATCTCCAGTGTCAGCGCTTTGTATCACTCAGAGTAACTTTAGGTTTTCACACACTCTTTTGGACTTTCTGGTTGCACTTTATGCCCTATTAAAAGAGAATGACTGTTCACTGTTCATGTACCCCGCCTTGTGCCCGATGCTCCCTGGGATAGGCTCCAGGTTCCCCCGTGACCCTGAAAAGGATAAGCAGTATAGAATGTGGATGGATGGATGGATAATAATTAAAACCTCACACCCAGCCCATCTGGTACCCACATGGTTAAAGTTACATGGTTAAGATCACAATTTTCTTCACTTTGATGTTTGCTGTGAACATTCACTGAAGCTCTTGACCTGTACCTGCATGCTTTATGCACTGTTCTGCTGCCACGTGACTGCCAGGTGTTTAATAAATGGTGTTAATAAAGTGGACATGTGTATTTCTACACTTCAGTGCTGAGAAAGCGCTCAACGGCACCGCCGTCGTGACATCGCCCACATACTGTACCACATCAGCTTGAACACAAACACGTGCAGCCTGGCTGCTTGATGTGGACCGGAAATGCACATGATCGTGTAACCGCGCACGAGCAAAGACAAAGTGGGCGGAGAAAACGTGGAAAGAAGGCGGGGCAGAACAGCCTCGCCTACTGGGTGGTCGTGAAACTGGTTAAGAGTTCCTGCGTGCAAGTGATGGGCCACTGTGGTGGGTAGCTCGTGCGTGTGTGGTGCTGCTCCACTTTGTCGCTCGTGACGAAGGGAAAGGCCTAGAGGGATAAGGTAGTGATGAGGTAGAGACAGCGAGAGACAGATGCTTGTCTTTAAAGTGCACTCTTGCCTGTCTCTCTCTCTTTCTCTCTCTCTTGCGCGCGCGCGCTCTCCTCGTCTCCTGCCGCAGTCACTTTGAAACTTTGGGAAACTAAAACATGGAACTGTTTTGTCACGAAAAGGAAGGAGTCGTCAGGGCTATGCTAGACCCCACCATTTTCAGCGACGACAGAGTGCTGCAGAGTTTACTGACGATCGAGGACATGTTTCTCCCACAAGCCCCTTATTTTCAGCGCGTGCAGAAAGAGCTGCAGCCCTACATGAGGCGGGTGGTCGCCACTTGGATGTTGGAGGTTAGTGACTGCTCTCTCTCGCGAGCGCGTGCGGGTGTGTGTGTGTTTCTTTCTTTACGTGTCACACTCTTTTGGCGCCAATATTAAAATTTCACTCAAAAAATAATGCTCCAAAAACTGAGTCATATGCATGAAGCGACACTGAGAGTTAGGTTTTAAAAGGGGGGAAACGGTCGATTTTAAAACATTCCTTATGTTGACAGATAAACTGGGAGATATGTCAAACATGTTTAAAAAAACAAACAAATCGGATTAAGCCGTGGCTGCTCTAAAGTTTATACAGTCGCAGAGAAAGCACGTTTGGAAAATTTACTTCCGGTCCGGAATAGGGGGGGTGTTGACTGCACCTCCTGTTAGTCATAGACGTCTACAGTAGAGGTCGGAACCTTTTTCAAACCAAAAAGAAGTAAAGCGCCAGAGAAAAGTATTTTTTTTGTTGTTGTTGTTATTGTTATTATTATTATAGTCTTTACTGTTGTTGCATGGTTATAAAAAGTGGTAAATTTAATAGTGACGTGTAACTGCACTTCATCTAATTGGCCTGTAGGTGGAACTTGGGCTTCATTTAACCAACAGTAGCTGCCTTTACATGGACAACGTTAATCCGATTAAGACCATACTTTGATTAAGAAAACGCCATGTAAACAGCGATTTTTAAAAAAAAAATTTTATTACCTTAATCTGATTAAGGTCATAATTGAATTAAGCTCGACTCAAATTAAGATGTGTGGAGTACTCCTGTTTTAGTCTCATTATGGACGTGCGTTACAGACATGTACACACCTTAATCATGTTATGAACGTCGCGTGAGTTTTCACTGCATTTTGTGACAGGACATGATCTCACACGGCAGTGCTCAACCGTTTTACAGTGAACAAGAGAGTTTGGCTGTGTCTCAAACTGCAAACTTTCCTACTATAGGCCTGTAGTAGGGAAAAATACATGTATCTCGGGTACTATATACACGGTAAGTATGCAGTTTGGGACGCGGCCCACGGCTTCAAGCAGTTGTCTATTAGCACGTATAGCATGACAAATTAACTGCACTTAAAGCGTCCGTAAAAATAAATAAATAAATAAATAAAACACCCAAAACTGTATACGGTACCATAACGAAGACGAACTATGTCAACACATGAAATTCTGGAGGGGTGGCGTGGCGCGGTGACGTAATGACGTGTACCGTTAATCTAATTATGTTCTATAACACGTAAAACTGGTACATGACAGGAGTATTCTAAAAGCGACTCATGTAAACACCTTAATCACATTATTATCTTACTCAGAGTAAGGTCAATAATTGGATTACTGCTGTCCATGTAAACGTAGTCATTGATAGTTTCATCAAATGGTAACTCAATTCAAGATGCAGGACATAAATGAGAGTAAATTGAACATTAGTTACCTTTAATGCAATTTCCACAAATGTAAATTTGTCTATCCGTTCAGACTGGAAAGAATGATACTTGTCTCTTTTTGTTGTATGTTTTTTTTTGTTTGTTTGTTTTTCATCTTTTGTTAATAAACTGAAAACAGACTGGCTATGTTGTTTTCAACTGATTTATGAATTAGACCGGGAAATTACCGCTGCACGTTGTCCAGTGAAATTTGAGCTTGTGGTGCTACAACATGACAAACAGGCATTGATAATGTCAAGTTTTAATTGAATCGACACCCTAGCGTTCGTGATTCGTAATTGCTTTTATTTATTTATTTATTCCTGTTGAGCCATTGCCACTCATTGAAAGAGCTATATATGACTCGTGAGCCATAGGTTCCCGACTCCTGGCCTACAGGCCACTTAAGATCCCAAGGGTGGGGCTTTGTGAACATGGATGGGAATAGAGGAGAAGGCTCAAGAAGTAAAAATAAATAAATAAATAATGGGTTCACATGTCATGCTCACCTAACTGTTAGGTGATTTTGAGAAGGGGGGGACTAATCTTGCCTATATTGGCCTTTAAACAGTATGCAGACCATTCTTAGCATGAAATCTTACTTAATTTACTTGAACACTGATCCAGACAACATCCTAAGGAAGTGATGAAAGTGCCCAAAGTTACATTTATGTAAGCATTAAGTCCAAATGAGGTAGCTAGTGTGTAGTGTAGGCTTTTAAAGTTGTTGAATTGTTGCTACATTTAAAAACTGTCATAACCTAGCCACTCTTCCCAGCCACTGGTGTAGCATTAGGTTGCACATTTATTTCATTTAAAATCGTCTTTAACTTGACTAATCACCAAAGCAGCCCGACTGTGTGGGTGTTTGCAGCTTTGCGGTCTTGTGCGACTCCATAACTTCCTACGTTGAGTCATAAATAAATGAATTGTGTTCAGTGCGAGCTTGTTTTCCCCGTTAAAGAACAACCTTCGACATGACCACTTGGCAGAACTGCAACGAGCTGTTCATGCTTGCATTTGCAGAGGATTTGTAGAAGCCGACATGTAATTAGTGGAAATGAATGAGCATTTCAGGTTGTTTAGACAGACACTATGTTCCTTGTTTCCACAGGTTTGTGAAGAAGAGGACTGTGAGCAAGAAGTTTTCCTTTTGGCCGTCAATTACCTGGACCGGTATCTTTCTGTAGTGCCAACGAAAAAGTCGTGTTTGCAGCTTCTTGGTGCCGTGTGCCTATTCCTGGCGTCCAAACTGAAATCGTACCAGCCGTTATCCGCGAAAAAACTCTGTCTTTACACGGAGAACTCCATCACGTGTCAGGAGCTGCTGGTAAGACTTGGTGTTGAATCAAGACTTGTTCATGTTCTCAACTTAAGGTGGTATCTATAGCCTCTTTTCCAGTGCATGGTAGTGCTGGGTGATCTGGACACAATCTTGTGTCACAATATATTCTCTAAAATGGATGAAAAACTAGCGAACCAGTTCTGTGTGAGGAGATTCTGATCGAATTTTCACGAGTGTGGTTAAGCAAGGAGAAACAGCAAGCAGGTGGGAGGGCTTGACGTGGAATAAATGGAGCTGCTTGAGCCAGTTAACATCTTGGGCTGAAAGTAAGAATCATAAAAAATGTTAGAACTTTGTTTTTGTCACACAAAAAAAAAAAACAGTCCGTACAGGATTTTGCGGAGTTTGTGATTGTTACTTGATTTTGCTGTGACTTTTCATAAAATTTGTGATTCAACTTGCTAGATTTAAAATAATAATAATTTGAGGAAAACTATTTAAATTGGCGAAATTGCAATTGCATAGTCTTTCGCAGAGATATTTGTTGGTAAATGAGACCTTTTTAACTGTACTCGTGTTCGACATATGTGAATCAAAGAGGGCTTTGGTTGAATGAACCAGTTTCTGCAATCGCAAAATCCTGGAGTGACTGAACAAAGCGCATACTGCTGTGCTGGTATAATGGGATTCTTATAAGGATCGTCAAGATGTGCTGCTCCCATGATGCAGCTGGGCATACGAGATGCGCACCAGTGTAAACCCTGGTGTGCAGAAGCAAAAGGTTTACATGCATCACCTCTCTGCGCTCTGCATACAGACGTGCCCTTGCAAATAAAAGCGTCTCGCAGCTCCGTGCTCGATGATGCCATTTTATGTGCTCATTTTGCAAGTCCTCGCTCTATCTATTAAAAGATATTTGAATACCATGTGCTGTTTAAGCTGCCTTTGCTATGGCAACGTGAACAACTTTATTGAACGTCTAAGCGGAAGAATGTGGCCTGACAACTAGGTTTGCTTTCTGTTTTTTGTTGTATCCACTTCCCTTATTGACCTGATTCATATTTACAGCATTAAATGTCATTTACCATCATCCTCTGTGAGAAAATGTGAAGTTGTGTACAAATAAAAACCGATATTGCTTTTGTTTTGACATTACTGTTCCTTACATTTAAAATGTAAGTACAGTGCATCTGGAAAGTATTCACAGCACTTCACTTTTCCCCAAATTTTTTTACGGTACAGCCTTATTCCAAAATGGATTCAATTAATTATTTTCCTCAAAATTCTACAAACAAAACCCCATAATGACCACGTGAAAGAAGTTTGTTTGAAATCTTTACAAATTTATTAAAAATAATTGCGATTGAGATGTTTCTAGAACTTGATTGGAGTCCACCTGTGGTAAATTCAGTTGATTGGACATGACTTGGAAAGGCACACACCTGTCTATATAAGGTCCCACAGTTAACATTGCATGTCAGAGCACAAAACAAGCCATGAAGTCCAAGGAATTGTCTGTAGACCCCCGAGACAGGATTGTATCGAGGTACAGAAATATTTTTGCACCAATGAGCACAGTGGCCCCCATCATCTGTAAATGGAAGAAGTCTGGAACCATCAGGGCTCTTCCTAGAGCTGGCCGCCCGGCCAAACTAAGCGATAGGGGGAGAAGGGCCCTAGTCAGGAAGATGGCCAAAAACCCGATGGTCACTCTGACAGAGCTCCAGCGTGTCTCTCTGTGGAGAGGTGAACCTTCCAGAAGAACAACCATCTCTGCAGAACTCCATCAATCAGGTCTGAATGGTTGAGTGGCCAGACGGAAGCCACTCCTCAGTAAAATGCACATGACCGCCCACCTGGGGTTTGCCAAAAGGCACCTGAAGGACTCTCAGACCAAAGAGTGAGCAAAGATTAAACTCTTTGGCCTGAATGGCAAGCGTCATGTACCTGTCATCATCTGGCCAATACCATCCGTACACAGAAGCATGGTGGTGGAAGCATCATGCTGTGGGGATGTTTTTCAGTGGCAGGGTTCGGTAGACTAGTCAGGATCTAGGAAAAGATGAATGCAGCAATGTACAGAAACATCCTTGATGATAACCTGCTCCAGAGTGCTCTGGACCTCAGACTGGGGTGAAGGTTCATCTTTCAACAGGACAACGACCCTAAGCACACAGCCAAGATAACAAAGGAGTGGCTACAGGACAACTCCTCAAATGTCCTTGAGTGGCCCAGCCAGAGCCCAGACTTGAATCCGATTGAACCTCTCTGAAGAGATGTGAAAATGGCTGTGCACTGACGCTCCCCATCCAACCTGATGGAGTTTGAGAGGTCCTGCAAAGAAGAATGGGAGAAACTGCCCAAAAATAGATGTGCCAAGTTTGTAGCATAATTCTGAAAAAGACTTGAGGCTGTAATTGGTGCCAAAGGTGCTTCAGCAAAGTATTGAGCAAAGGCTGTGAATACTTCTGTACATGTGCGTTTTTTTTTTGTTTGTTTTCAATTTATTTTATTTTTATTTTTTTTATAAACTTGCAAAGATTTCAAACTAACTTCCTTCACGTTGTCATTATGGGGTATTGTTTGTAGAATTTTGAGGAAAATAATGAATTTATGAATTTACAGCCTTAATAATAAGGCTGTAACATCATAAAATGTGGGGGAAAAAGTGAAGCGCTGTGAATACTTTCCAGATGCACTGTATATCCATCATCTCACTTTGACTTGATATATAACTACAGTTGCAATCAAAATTATTCATCCACCATTGCAAATCAGGTTTATTGTCAAAATGTACAGACTTTCAGCTGTTTGCAATGAACAAATCAAATAAAAGCAATTTAAATAGATCAGAACAACAAATTAAAATCCCAAACTCAACTGAAAATGCAACTTATAATGATTTCTCCTGTTTCAACATTATTCAACCTCCTGAAGAGAATCCCTCAACAGCACAAATATGCAAAACAGGTGTTGTGTCCAGCACACCTCAAGGGCTTCATTAGTTGCACCACGTGTTGAGCTGGAGCACATGAAATACCTGAACTGGCTAGGGGCAGAAAATGTATGAAATACTTGGACTGGGCAGAAAAAGGAAGCTATCAACTGCTGCAACCTGATTTCTGAAAAGGCAGGTTGTGAAAACCCCTCGAATGGCTTGGTGAAACAGGCACTGAGGTTTCAGTGAGTGCAGTAATACACGTACTAAACGCAGAAGTTTTCCAGGCCAGAACTCCAAGATGTACAGCACTACTGACCCAAAAGCACAAGAGAAGTCGTCTCAAAATCATATAAATAAGCCACAGAAGTTTTGGGATTCTGTTCTGTGGAGCGATGAAACAAAACCGGAACTTTTCAGCACAATGAAACAGCGGTATGTCTGGAGGAAGAAGAATGAAAAAAGAACACTGTCCACAGTGAAGCATGGTGGTGGCTCGGTGATGCTCTGCGGCTGCTTTGCATCCTCTGGCACTGGAAACCTGCAGCGTGTGGAAGGCGATATAGGATTTCCTGATACTTTTAACAATACAATTAATCTAGGAGAAAACGTCATGCCGTCTGTGAGGAAACTGAAGCTTGGGTGTCATTGGACCTTTCAACAGAACAATGATCCCAAGCATACCTCAAATTCCGCGAAGGCTGGGTTGCAGAAGATTCTACAGGGCCATCACAGTCACCTGACTTGAACCCCATAGAAAATCTCTGGTGTTATTTGAAGAAGGTGCTTGCAGCACACAAACCCATAAATATTACTGAACTGGAGGCCACTGCTCATGAGGAATGGGATATGATTCCTCAGGAATGCTTCCAGAAGCTATGCATCTTGTTTGCAGCAGGTCATAACAGCAAAATTAGCTCTACTAAGTACTAAAGATGCTTGTCACGAAGGGGTTGAATAATTTTGAAACTGGAGAAATCGTAAGTTGCATTTTCTGTCGAATTTGGGGAAACCACTTGAAGTATTCATTGTGTTGAATTATTTCAATTGCTTTTGTTTGATTTGTTCATTGCAAACAGCTGAAAGTCTACATTTTGACAGTAAACCTGATTTGCAACAGGGGTCGAATAATTTTGATTGCATCTGTATTTTCATTGCCTGTTGTTTCTATGTAATGACATCATTTCAGTCCCATTAGCAACTGAAATTTGTTCACAGAAAATAATTTGGATGTACGTACTTACTGACTAATATGCATTTCCCAGCTTACAAAAATGAGAATTGATACATGATCAGCTAGCACAAAGGAATAGCTCTATTTAAAGTTTTCAGTCATACAACTCTTTGTGAAGGTCTAGTCATTGGTTTATGTGAGTAGACTTGTGTTACTACTAGTAATACTACTATGTAGGCTATGTGTGGTCTTTGGTTTCACCACAAGCCCCTTCACTTTCACAGAGATTCCAGTGAGAAAGTCGCTTTTGAAAATCTTGTGATTTTGTTGGAACTGTACATTCAAAGGGAATCCAATGTATTGTGTCCATAACTGAGAGCAGGCCACAAACTCGCAGATGTAATGGGAAAATGAGAGGTTGCATGTGCTATAACAATAGACGTGCTTGGAAAGTGTCGGGGTTTTTTTTGTTTGTTTTTTTTTGGGTACTTAATCCAAAAGCATATTTCATGCTGCTTTGGGCATCTCTGGACGTACTGGTTCAGTGGACAAGGATGGCAAACAGCTAACCAGTACTGTAATATAAGCACTTTATTTAATGCTTAAATGCTGCCTTATTAGTGTTGTGTTAAAGCCTCTACAGGGAATGACTACACAAGTATTTTTGACATGTCATGTTTTTAGAATGAATGGAATCCGCTACCTTTTGTAGAATCAATTCTGGGGCCAGTACAGCATTATCTTAAAATGGTATGTCAACATTGCTCAATTCCCAAATTTTTGCCTTTTTGCATTTAGTGGTTATAACTTTCTTTTAAATTGGGCTGGGTGGAATTACAAGAGAAAAACAACAGATGTGTCAATGGAAACAGAAAACCATGCTTGGATTTTTCTTTTTGCAGAGATGTCAAGATGCATAAGGCAGTATAGTGTCTGTATGCTGCGTGGGTGAAGTGGAGCAGTGGAAATGTGAGAGGCTGACTCAGTCAGTCCCATCCTTCTGCCAAATCTAAAAGGTCTTTTCTTGTATTGTTTCAAATTCCTCTTCAGTTTGATTACTCTTCTTGGTTTAATAGACCGCATTTTCACTCTTTACTGTCAGAGTTTAAATACAACTCCCAGGACCAGCTGAAAGGCTTTTCTCTTTTTGTTTGTTCTCCAAGCTCTTTAGAGTCACTTCCACTCAAAGGTTGGGTAATAGATATTGTCATGTACAACAATGGAATTTTTTAGATTAGATTAATCAGCTTGACCAGAACGAAACCGATGCAGAAAAAGAGGCTAGTTCTAGCTGTGGAATCCAGTGAGTCCAGGGAAATGTCTGTAAAAGACATGCACTCTTAATGATTTGAATTATTTAATTCTATTCAACAGGGCTCATTGCAATACTACAGAATCTAGCACTCAGTAATCTGTTACTGGTTGTCATGTTAGGAGGTCGAGACAGATGCAAACGCAGAACTGAAGTGAAATATTTAATAATGTACAAAACGAGACTTGCATGAAACAAGGGCAAGCATAACCGGATATAGATCAAACAACGCAGGAGAACTAGTGCAGTGCCGAATATATACCCCATTGCTAATGAGCCAAAATGTGAATCCGGTGAAAACAAGACATGTTGTACAGTACTTTGCTTAGATATATATATATGTGTGTGTGTGTGTGTGTGTGTGTGTGTATATATATATATATATATATATGTGTGTGTGTGTGTGTGTGT
>JAOUWY010000027.1:3807404-3818359 GCA_025728095.1 Prietella phreatophila
GGACTCCAATATGACAGCATTATATATATATATATAATGACACCACACTAAGGGATAAATACAAGCATCTCTCTTTAAAAAAAAAAAATATATATATATATTTTTTTTTTTTAACATTGATGAACTGTGCATCAGTCTACTGACAAGTGGTTTTTTTTTTGTGGCACCATCTGTTCTATGCAAATCGATGGCAGATGACTGAGTGCCAGCTAACACACTCTTACCCACACTTACACACAGTTGCAGCCGCATATCACTTACACACAATGGACTGCAGTGTGCTGAAAGAAAGGCCATTAAGAAGTGCCATTCTTTTGAGACATGACGCTTAGCAGTGCATGAAAAACACAACTGCTAGGTTCTGTAGTTGTATAATTTCACAGGTGGGGGTGTTGGTGATGCTAGGTGGGGGTGGGGGGGTGTTGGATATATTCTCCTCCTTCAGCACCCCTTTGTGTGGTGTCTTCATTCACTCAGATTGCTTTAGTGAACATACGGGTTCTGCAGTAAACACGTGTCTTCGCTCAGCTGCTATCACTGGGGACAAAAGAGCAAAAAAAAAAAAATGGGTTAGAGTCGTGATGAAGCCGTGAGGATTGCTTTGGATCTACTCACTAACGCTAATTAATCGCGCGCTCATTTGCCTGCTGTGTGGATATTTTTTTATCCGTTTGGTGTTACCTAATAGCTCGGCGCGTTGGGTTTCTTCCTCTCTCGGTCTTTTGTGCGCACAACGGGAAGCCCTAGGTTGGATTGTTTGAATAATTAATTTGCATTTGATACGTGGTGTTTGAACCGTGTGAGCGCTCTCAGTGTGATGCAGTGCCTGAAGACACCATTTTAGTCCACGCTGAGCATCCTTGTGGGCATCTTTAAGGAGCTTCACGAAAGCCTGGTCTTTATAAGGGGTTTTTCCTTCAGGTCGCTGCCTAGGATGCATAAGATCATTTTCTGGATGACGATGTTGACTGTTTCGTCCCCCTGCGAGCTATTTTGGTGAATTCAGTGAAGGTAAGTTGCCTGAGTTATTTATTTATTTTATGGTTGTTGGTGTTTTTTAAGCAGAAGGCCAGTAGTGAAGCTAGCAGGTGTTAGAAAAGCCTTGGTTCAATTTAAACGAACAAAAGCGGGCCTCGGTTTGGAAATAAGGAAATAAACACCGTGTAAGTTGGCCATTTCATTCTGATTGCATCACAGTGATGGTCTTATAACGGATGATGCTTCTGTATCCTAGCGACGCGTCAACATCAGCACCAGTGTGCGGCTGCGTCAGTCATTTCCTCGTTTCCCTGTGCTGATCCTATAACGCTGAGCTTGCCTTCATCGTCAAACTGCATTCCATGTTGGAGCGGTACTAGTCCAGGATTCGTTTAAGCTCACTTACAAATTTGCAGGAAAGAAGAAGAAAAAAGAATCAAGATGAATTGATTCAGGATCTCAAACCAGAGTATCTTTACAGAAATGTCACACTATATAAGCCAGGGCGCTCTGTGGTTTAGTGGTTAGCACGCTCACCTCACACCTTGGGGGTTTGATATCCGCCACAGCGCTGTGTGTGTGTGCGGAGTTTGCATGTTCTCCGGGGTACTCCAGTTCCTCCCCAGTCCACTAATCATAGGGTTGGCGGTTCGATTCCTGGTCCGGGTGACTCCACATGCCAAAGTGTCCTTGGGCAAGACACTGAACCCCAAGTTGCTCCTGATGCCAAGTTAGCTCCTTGCATGGCATCTCTGCTACCATTGGTGTGTGGATGAATGGGTGAATGAGACACAGTGTAAAGCGCTTTGGATAAAAGCGCTATATAAGTGCGCCATTTACCATTTACGATAAAATGAACAATGAGAACAATAATGACGGAATCTGAGAGTCATACTCATTATAAGCTATCTACTTCTTTACTCTTTTTTGCTTCCCCTGATAAGACAAGGTTCCTTTGATGTTTCAGGCACATACGCCTGTTTCACAGTAATCGCAATGGGTGTTTTACTGTTTTATTACAATATAGTTACAGGAGATTTACTTTAGTTATACATCAAGATCCTCCGATAGTATAAATAACTAGTACTGTAAATATTCTCTAAGAATATCACAGTATTGAAGAGTAAAGCACATTTAACACTATAGTATTACAGAAATTCTTTACAGTGAATGCATGTTAAATAAGTTGTTGTTAATGTTAACATTTCATTTTTATTTATTTATTTATTTATTTTTTGGGGTGTTCTAGATTGGAGCTTTTCTTTTATGCACTCTTATTTTTGCTTTTCCTTTCCCAAAAATCGTTTTGCTTTTGTATGCATTAGGTGTACAAGCAAATAACGAAGGGCGTTTTCCTCACGGGATTGTGACGCTGCCCTTAAAATGCAATGACCTAACTCCACGTTCCATACTCACTAAGTTAGCAGTTAGCAATTAGCAGCTATATGTCATGTGACCTCATATACAGTAAATGTGTGGTAAATCCGTCAGACTGGTGTTTTGTAGACTTCAATTGAGTGTTGTAAAGAGCCAGAGAGTACCCTTGACTGCATGAGTGCAAGGAGCACTTCCTAAACTACTAGTGACCAGGAATCTTGTGGATAAAAGGTCGGAAGGTCAGGGGTTCAAGCCCCAGCACTGCCAGGCTCTGGGTTACTGATTGTAAGGTCGTGGGGTTCGAGCCCCAGCACTGCCCAGCTGCCACTATTGGGCCTTTGAGCAAGGCCCTTAACCTTCTCTGCTCCAGGTGCTGACCCTGAGCTCTGACCCCAACTTACTAACATGGCAGGGTATGCGAAGAAAAGAATTTCACCAATAAAGACTCATTATCATTAACATGTGGATCAGTTGGTCAATGAACAGCCATAACCCAAATTAAGATTGGTGTGCAGAAAGCAGTAGACATTGAGGAGTACAAAGAGATGTTATCAGGGTGGATGAGTTCCTTTTGCACCAAATTTAGTGCTGGCAAATCCATGAATCATCACCAAATGTCTTCGGATACATGATATTCAGTTGTTATAGTGATCTGGCCAATTCCCAGATCTCAGCCTTATGGCACATCTTTGAGATCAAATGGAAAGTACTGTTCACAGCAAGATTGTGCGGCTCTTTCGTTCCGGAAAACTGTGTAACGTGGTAGTTTTTACGTGGAGCATTGCACATGTCATGTTCTCAAGACCAGAAAAGTCAGAACACACCAGTAAATTGGTGCACATAATAAACTTATGTATATATTATAGGGTACTTGAGGAAATGATTGGCAGTAACGCTTATTCTTTTACCATGTAACTCGTAGTGTGGATGTGACAGGGACGCTCATGGTGTTCTCCAACTCTGGCAGCATGCAGTAAAGCCAGGAAATCACAACGCAGACCAGAGATTTATTCAAGTGCTGTATTAAGTGCAATCTTTTCAAATTTACAGTAGTATGTGTTTTATCTTTCAACACCTATAAACATTATATCTGAACTGTAATAGACTAAAACAAAATGCATAAAGAAATATCTGATCTAAAGCTGTTCATTTTAAAACATCCAGTAATACAATATCCAGTATTAGGACCAGTACAACCAGTTAGGAAATCCAAATTTCTATAAAGTACGACATAGTCCTATTCACAATTTTACACCATTAACCCAAAACTACAGTATAACCACGGTAACAAATACACTGCAACTTATCAGCCAAACTGATAAGTAACTACATTTATGATACCAGTAATGTATCAAGCCCTTACAATAAATTCTGAAATATGTTTCAGGAAAAGGAGCAAAGTTCTACTGAGACAGACAACTGCACATGAATTGTGGACCCAGGGGACTTTAGACCGTCTAATGGCATTGTGCATACGCATACAAGGCACTGGTTAGTACCTAATTTCTCTGATTCAATGTATTTTTTATTTCTTTAATGACCTGCAGATGTAAATGAAATGTATATGCGGTGTTATTATGTAATGTGTACTACTGAAGATGCAAACACTTTAAAGGATTATATTTTCACTGTTGCGTGGTCTGTATGATCTCTATGCTATCTCTGTAGTTGTAGTTTGGTGTGTAAAGGAAGTGAATTAAGTTTAGGGTAGAGCAGGTACTTGAGGTCTTTAAGCAAAACAAAGTATGACTTTAGATAATATATTGTTTTAATTGACTCTTTTGTAAAAAGTATTTGGGTGTAGGAAAATCAAATGAATTATGAGGGATCAAGCTATGTGCGTAATGTGTCAGAAGAAATTTTCTTTCATAAGCCTTACCAATCGTCATCCAGCAGGTTTTAATCCTTTCCCATCAGGACTCTGAGAAGCCTGTGGATCTCCTGAGCACCTAAAAGCCATGTTCCCAGCCCATCGACGCTCCTTCAGGGCGGCTAAGCTGCTACTCGGAGCTCTGATCTTTCTCCAGGCTTGCAGTTGTGCTTTGGGCTCCAGTGGTGAGACATGTTACTCCAGACAGCATCGAGACACCATTGTGAATGTGCACAAGGCTCTAGATCATCAAAAGACCATAATGGATGTCAGGAAGAAAGAGGCAGAAAGAGACTGCATCCTGGCCTGTTGCTCAGTAGAGCTGAAACCAGGTAATTGCTTTCGCTCGGATTCCCTCATGAGCTGAGGTATTATAGTAAGAACCTACAACTAATAGAACTACAGCAACAGCTGTAGATTTTTGGTTAATTGACTGTTTCATTTAACAAACATTAATCAGAGTCTTTGTAATATGGATAGGCTTGTTGTTCCTCCAGAGTTCCACCATGTATTTGTTGTACTAGATGGATGTTTGGTTGTTTGTTGCTTTTTTATATTTAAGCCGCTGAGGACGTGGTTGTTACTCTTCATATTTTTGATCAGGCCATATATGTTTGTGATTACATGTGCCTCAAGTATGAAAATTTAGCGATCATCCGTTTTGTACTGAGAATGCACCCTACAGACGTGCTGTAACTACTATTCTACCTCTCTCACAGGTATAAAATGCAACATGGTGGTGTATAAGCCATCAGGCCAAGATGGTAGTGAGAACTGCTACCTGTTTCATTGTGAAACTGAGCAGGACTGCCCTCTGATGTCGGCCACGCCTGGGACTAACACTTATGATATATTCAAAGGTAATGTTTCTCCAGTAAAAGGAAAATAGCACATTATCGCATTGGTTTGTAACTCCAGTCCTGGGGACCCACTGCCCTATGCAGTTTAAAGTTTTTCCTACTGTATTGAGGATTGTGGAAAACCTCAAAATGTGCAGGATGCCTATGACTAGAGATGAGGACCTTTGCCTTATCAGTAACTATTTAATCTATAACTTTTTTCTTTTAACAAATGATACAACAGTATTTAAATGACTTGTTTTAGATTAACTCTTGATTTTGATGTTTGGTGGTGATTACTACTGGTATTTGACCCCTGCTATCTGCCAGGCGTATTCAGAGTTACCTCTATACCTTGTGCGTGTGCACACTGCATACCAACACCTTCCAACAAAGTGGCATATGATCCAGTGTTTGCAATAAATAGAGTTATTCCTTTCTTCTTCTCGCCTCATGCATGTGTCGGACCACACGTGCACCATATAGAGCTATGCACTTAGCAGCTGGCAACTATGGTCAGAGCTACTGGTAACCTGTCCTCCAAAACTGGCAATACACTCATGTTATGTCTTCTACTGCAGTGAGTATATTTTCTAGTGAAACATGATGGAACTCTGTGGCATCGTCAAGCTTCAAGTCAGCATTCCTTTGTTAACATCGCTACCGTCTCAGTTTTCCAGCTGGGTTGGGTTCTCCCGCTGCATTACTTTTCTGCTCAGGATCTGCCAAGAAGTTATACCGTGCCTTGTTCACTATTAAAATGACTAAGTTGCTTGATTGCTGCTAACATGTAGCCCTGGAGCTGGAGTTGATGCCACACAATAGATCCCTCATTCTTTTCACAGTACATGAATAAGTGGTTATCCAAATCATACCTGTGTAGTCAGTGGCTACACCCCCTGAAGCACGAGATACGTTCTTGCTGCCTTGAACTTGACAATCTTGCAGTGTCTGTCTAACAATTCCCCTGCTCTGAGGTGGCATGCTTGGCTGGCAGTTTTATGCCTGTAGTGTGTTCTAGGCAACATGCTGGATCATAAGCTGTCAGGCTGGGCCACATGCCAACCTTGGCAACATGTTAGCTGGTTTATTGCTAGCATTGGAATAATCACTCCAGTCTGCAGAGGTTGATCCTTCTGTCGAGGCTGGATGTGTGCTAATCAAACCTTTGAAAGGGTTGGTGTTTGGGCCTGCCTCAAAGATGCCCTGGAGAGGAGAGTGCAGGTTTCAGAATAACAAAAAAGCATTTTAAGTACTTTAAGGTCAATGCAAACTGGTCAAATGCCCACAAAGGTCTTTCCTACATTGCATAAGTCATAGGCAGTGACATGTAGCAGATATCTGAGCACCCCCCCATCAATCTTGTGGGACAGGCACTACATACCCTCCCCCACCTTTCTAAAGGGTCAAAAAACATTCAAAAACATTGGCCATTGAACAGTGACTACATCAGATAAGTTAGGATTGATTATAATGTCAGGTCTGTTGCTGGGCCCAAACCATCTCAGGATTTAAGGACACCAGATATTCATTCTGTCTAGAAAAGGGAAAACAGTTGAACTGGTTCCTAAATAGCCATCTTGCTAAAGTTATCATATGTAATCCATGGCTTGCAAAAACAAGACTGATTCACTTTGGTGGACTTGTGCTATGCCTGTTTTTCCCTTTTCCTAATAAATATGTCCCCATTGCTCCAGTACACAGATGATTTTAAGGTTTGGTTTTAAAGGTCAGATTCGACCCTTCACCTCATATTAGCACCACAGGTGTTATCGTGACGTATGCAAGAGACCTTTGTCTCCCTTGATGGCTGGAGGCTTAAGAATACTGCAGCACTTGGATGACTGTCCCCCACAAAGGAGAAGGCCATTCAAACACCTCTGTCGAACACATTTCGACTCTCACATAGAAAAAGCTACTTAACATTGACAAAGACCACACAATTCATCATTCTGAAGCTAGATTTACTAAGAGTGCTAGACATTATTATGCCTGCCATTCAGATTTAGACAGGTTGCTGGTGTGGTACTGTTAAGAGTACTAAAATTGTTCATTGCAGCCACAACAGTAATTCCCCAGATTTTCTGGAACTACAATCTTTTCAGAAGTGGGTTATCAACCTACAATTGGAACCCAAATGCCATAATCCGAGACATGTCCATTGTGAGAAGTGAGAAGGGCATGACCACAGGCCCTGTCATTCATCAACATGAGGAAAGCTTGTTGGAATGAATCGCCAACTGACACTGGTATTTATTGCACTGTGACACTGTGTCATACGTCATTTTGTGACATATTTGTTGGAAGGTTACAGCAAGTATGTGCACGCACCTAAGAATTAAACAGATGATTCTCACTGTCTTCACATGTGTTTATAGAACCACAGTTGCGTATGTAACTAGTACTAATGGTTTATTTTTGAAAAGGTTTGACACACCCTTTGGCAAAAGAAAAGGAGAGAGTACCCACAATGCCCATTACAGTAGCAAAACAACTTACTACTACTCAATCTACATCGACAACCATGAAACCAACAACCACAACAACCACAACCCAGCCCACCACTGCGACAAGTACCACGCAGTCCTCTACAACCACGGCTCCGACTATGGCAACCACCTCAACCATAGCGTCCACAGAGCTGGCAATTATCCTACTTACAATGCCTGTTGAAATCATGCCAACCACTACATCAACTACAACAACAACAACGCATTTCACAACTACAACCACAAAGGTACCTTCCACAACGAGTACAACAACTACACATCCAGTCCAACCACAGCCACCCCCAAATCCAATCAGACCTTCCAAAAAGCAGATCAGGCCACCAAAAAAGCCAGAGCCCCATGGAAAATCCATTGTTAAAGTAGGTGAGATTCCAACCTTACAGAAACAAGCCACACAGAAAACTATGATACCTACTACTGCTACCACTAGTACAACTACAACTACTACCACAACTACTACTCCAACTACAATCACAACTACCACTTCTCTTCCTACGACCACAACTACTACGCCCTCTACAACCACAACTACTACTACCCCTACGACCACAACTACTACTGCCCCAATGACCACAACTACTACTCCCCCTACGACCACTACTACTACACCCTCTACGACCACAAGTACTACTTCCCCTACAACCACAACTACTATGCTCTCTACAACCACAACTACAACTCCCACTACAACTTCTACAACCACTACATCCACAATTACCATTGAAAGGACAACTATAGTCATTGTAGAGATGGAGAATGATGTGAAAAATGGAGATTCAGGCCCTGACCCTCCAGCAGTATCCTCTGCCTCAGATAAGGCTAAGGGGTCACATTTGATGTGGAAGAATAGCCTGGCTTTGCTGGTTGTGCTCACACTCATCATTCTCACGTTTGTCGTGGCCATCGTGGGCCGCAGAGCCATGGAATCCTTTGACAGGAGACACTACACGAGACTGGAGCTCAACGACCTTCACTATGAGATCTAAAGCTCAACCAAATCCTTGATGATCGAAGAGACAATCCCACTCAATATTGAAATGTATTTTTCCCCCCCGTCTGCTCACTAAAACAAAATATTTTGATATGTAGGACCTTTCGGGTTGAGAAGAGTCACATGCTCCCCTGTTATAAGATTCTGTGACTGCTGGAGGCATGTAACAAGATGGAGGCTAAGGAAGAGTTTAAGGGTTGTGGGGAATGAAAAGCAATACAAAGACCTCAGGAAGCTTCAAAATTTAGGACTAGAAAACTGTTGGACATTCTTTGTTATGGCAATGCATAAGTCATTAACATTTCCTCTGTATAAGACCAGTCAATCAATAATTAAGCTGATATAAGAACCGCTGCGTAATCAAATCCCTCCTTTCAGAGGCTTCATTTGTTCAATCACTTTGGTGTGTTTGTGTATAACTTGATTTAGGTTTGAAGATAAACGATGCACCTAGCAAGTCAGTACTCCACCGCTTTAACCAAGTCAAAACTATTACTCAGTTGCACTATCAGATTAAACATATGCGGTTGGTTTTCGTTGGGATACAGTACAATTTGGGTGATTAATGCCTTATTTGCAGGGTGTTAATAAAGAAATAAAAGACAGGATATACTGAGAAAGATCGTTCTGTTCTTCAGACTTTCACAAGCACCTTTATATGGCCATATCCTTTCAGGACTTCCTTACCGAAAAACAGCAGCTTTTCAAACCGTATTTACTTGCTGTACATCGAATCGTTGTGATTTTATTTTCCACTATGTTGTAGCGATGTATTTACATTGATGACACCGATCCGTAGGAAAGTCTCTGATGCGGTGTACACATTGTTCCGCACTTCTGTTTTGTGTCTAAACAAATACTACTTCTTGGTGGTAAATTACATTGGATGTGCACTATTTTCACATGAATACTTTCTTAACGAGCAGGTTTGTGAGTGTGCAGGTGTGTGCAGACGTGTGTCAGGTGAGCTACTCTAGTTAACTGTAACATTTGCTAAGAGCATGCATGGTAAATGTCATTTGCAATATTCGCTGTGTTCCAGTATGGTTTTTAACATGCCTTTGTCGACTTCCACTCATTATTTTGGGAATGTGAATCAACTAAGTCAACCTGCAGCACTAGACAGTGGCGTAAGTCTACTTATTAAGGTATACTTATTGATTAAATGCTAATATTATTATGAACAGCTCCATCCATTTAAAGGATTTGCAAAGCCGACTGGACTTTGCTGGTGAAGTACTAGCTAATGAAGTGCAACAGTAGGCCTTATGATGGCAACTTAGATGAAGAAGTGAGTTCAAACAAGGGCTTGTTACAAACTGTATGAAAACACACTTGCCATACTGTACATCGAAACATCGAATGAGCTGTATTTACAATTTTTGACCAAAGGTGGCAGCAGTCACTCAGTTGAACCTACAGCCGCCTTCCTGCTCCTGTGCTCCATTTTAAGGAACTCGGTTTAGTTGCACAAATCTTTTCATGTTTTACTTGAATTGCTTTTTGTATTTTAATATCACTGTGTGTATATATATAAGATGGTGATGGTTCGGTCTTGTTTTTGTGAGTGGTTGCTTTTAACAACAATTCGAATTTAATGTACGCTACTATTTTCTCTAGCAAAAATAAAACGTTAATTCTTTGAAGAAATGTTTGAAGGCTTTGGTGAAAATGGCAAAACTACTAATAAGAATAATAATAATGTTATAGTACTACTATAACAACAACAAAACAACAACAATAATAATATATTTCTCTACATTATTACTATATGACTTTATCACAAAATAGCGCCAGCATTAAAATACGTGAAAAAGCATGAATATATGGACGCCTAACTCTAACTTTAGGCAGGTATGACTGGGGTTCTGACAATGTGTTGTAATATAGACTTAATGATATAAACAAATATCATAATATCAATACACACTGACGAACCGTTACATGGTTTAAAAGTGGCCATTATTTTTGATCAGAAAGATTTTGTAAGAGAATGTGGTTGCGATATTTTTTTTTTTTAAGTCGCATAAACACACCAGCAGCTCTGAGCTTGGTCAGGACCTCTCACCATACATTTATATGATTTACTAAGAACACATTTGCATATGTGACAGTATGAGATATCAGTAGTCTATACACCACCAAATGATACACTATACATAAATCCAGAAGTATGTTGGAAACCGACAATCATACGTGCTCGTTGAACATCTCATTTAGTCCCCCTGTGTTCGCTGATATAATAAGCTCCACTCTTCTGGGAAGGCTTTCCACTAGATTTTGGAGCATGGCTGTGGGGATTTGTGATCATTAAGCTACAAGAGTATTAGTGAGATCAGGTACTGAGGAGGTCTGGGGTGCAGTCGGTGTTCCAGTTCATCCCAAAGGGG
>JAOUWY010000027.1:3820301-3832163 GCA_025728095.1 Prietella phreatophila
GGTGTTTAAACTGCTCGAGAAGGTGTGAGGTGATCCGGAGTGTGAGAGAGAGTGAGTGTGTGTGTGTGTGTGTGTGTTGGGAGAGCCAGTTCTGCATTGTTGTGAACTGCTAGCCAGCTTGGCTAGCTAGCACTCTACTTAGCTGGAGTTCAGGTCTAGTTTATTCACATGTACTTTACTCCTTCGTGTGTGTGTTTAATCTGGGGAGTGTTTAAAAACAGTGTGAGCATTGTGCTTCAGGATGTGTTTTGGCTTATTATTTATTTCCTTATTTGTTGTGAGGGAGGTTTGGGCCTGTAGTTTTGAAGAGGTTGAAACTATGGCGTGGCTTTCACCCCCCAGTTGCCATAACCAAGCTTTTAACCCCGCAGTTGCCATAACCAAGCTTTTAACCCACCATTGCCATAACCAAGATTTTGACCCCCCCCGTTGCCATAACCAAGCTTTAAATCCCCCCAGTTGCCACAAACAAACCTTTAATCCCACCATTGCCATAACCAAGCTCCACTAGATGGATAATGTTTTTAAAGTAGATTGCTGTTTAAAGAAACAGGCATTTGGGATCTTTTCTCCACACACACACACACACACACCTGGATGTTGGTTTGTGTGTGTGAAGTGTTCCTAATATTTTGTCATTTGTGGAAACGGGACCCACATGGTCACAAGACGATGCCAGGGTCATGTAAAGTGGTCGTTTTGCTCATGATTTAAATGACAACTGAGTGTCGGTGTTGCCCGATGAG
Source organism: Prietella phreatophila (assembly GCA_025728095.1). Lineage (NCBI taxonomy): Eukaryota > Metazoa > Chordata > Actinopteri > Siluriformes > Ictaluridae > Prietella > Prietella phreatophila. The sequence continues at coordinate 3,821,048 of JAOUWY010000027.1, forward strand.
ACTGTAAGGATTAAGGTTTTGTTTGTTTGTTACTGATTAATGTGATCAGTCTGTATTAATTGTGCACACATGCTTCCAGTGTGGGAACATCTGATCTCGAAGGGTACAGATGTGCCAGGGCGTCTCCGTTAAGTTTTATTTTTTTTAACGTTAAAAAAAACGAATAAATCTTATCAATGGCCAAGTGTTAAGTGTCCCCCTTCTACCCCCAAAGAAAGGGTAACGTTCGCTGTATTTACACACTCTCCCGAGTGAACGAAGGGTGTTGGATGGACTTCAGTGAGCCGCCCCGCTGCTTGGCAAATTTCTAAATATTTGGAAAAGGAAATACCTCGTGTTTAAAAAAAAAAAAAAACCCAGAAAGAAAACATCCCGGCAGCCGGAGGCCAGGAGCTCGGGGTTCGCCCTCGAGAGCGACGCACCGGCACGCGGTGGTCTGTGAGTCTAACTGAGGTTTGAGGCCGTGCTAAAAGCCCTGCAGAGGTACGAGCTCCAAAGCCGAGGAAGTTCTCGAGGTCAGACTGCTTCGGAGCCGAATAAATAAATAAGTACAAGCTGAAAAAATAATACGCCGAGGGGGGAGGGGGTAAATGGGCTTTTGAGAGGAAGTCAGGTAGTTGAGTCGTTCGGTGATGACGACGAACCTGGTTATGAGAAGAACCGTGTGCGGTTTAGGTTTACCGGACCTTTATTGTTTTTTGTCTCCGCGAGTATCGCCACCATGTCTCGGAAATTTCGAATTCGTCGTCGGCTGCACGGCGTAACGCTTTGACCACAATTCCTTTATGGTTTCTCGTCTCCGGTGTTTGTTTGAGCTCGGTGTGACGTGTTTCGGATTATAGACCTGTAACGCCCCACCGTTTCCGTTCTGTCCGAGCACGTCGGACACGCTCACATCCTTGATCGTTTGGTTACTTGAATAATTATCACTCCGTTCAGGATTTTCGCAAAGGTTTTCATGATCTTTGCGGCCCAAGAAAAAAATAAACCGACTCGATTTTGCGTAGCAGCTTGAGGAGGTTTTTCACGGAGATGCATGTGGGTAAATGAGATCTTTTGGCTGCACTCGTGTTCCACGCACTTGAATCGAAGAGGGCTCTGTCTGAACGCGTGTTGTGATGACGTCACGCGATACGTCTTGGCCCGCATTTGCGGAAAACCTGCTGTGATTTGAACAAATTGCACGCTCCTGCGAATATTGTGGAGTTTCCTTGCTTTCTATAGTGAATGAACACCGGTTCTTCGTCATTACTGGTGACAAGGTAATGGTGGGTTTACATTTGGATCAATGCTAAAGCCATTCAGCCCAAGTTCAGCGTTGGATAGAGATGAGATGATGTGTGAGTGAGAATTTACTCAGTGGAGTGGTAGGAGGGAAATTGGACGCGCACTGAGTCCCTGTTTACACTAGCGCATTTCAAAACAATCCTTGTCTACACTGGCGTTTTCGCTGTGTTTCAGAAACGATCTCCGTCCACGCTACATGACCGAATACGGACGTCACGCAACCATGATCATGCACACTGGGCATGCGCATACGAGTGTAAACAGGAAGTTGGTTGCTAGTCTAAACCGGCGTTCCGTGTTGGGCTTACACCACTTGAAATGAGATTTGTTGGTGATTTATATCTATTTATAGTTCGCCTCTTGCGCGTGTAGGCAGCTGCAGTTTTATAAAATACAGAATTTAACGGCACAAGAGCTGCCAAGAATGATGATAAAGCAAGCAAAGCTTGCGGTTCAGTCCCCATGTCGTTGTGTATACGATCAAGGTAGCGTAACAGTCATATGGTAGGGGCTTGACGAATCAGGGAAGGATACGCGATGATCCAGAAGACCTAATCGGGGGAGAATGTGGGCGAAGCCACGCCTTCGTTTTGGTCTGTTTACACTGAAACGCGAGCCCGGAGCTTTCAAACTAAAACGGGGTCTTCCGTGTTTCTAAAAGTCTACCGGAGTAGTGTAGACGACAGACGTAACCGTAGCAACTGCGATGCGTTTTAAAAGTAAAACACACTAGTGTAAACAGGTCCTGAGATGTTGCATTAATGAGCTGTCGTGTGCACATCAACCTGGAGTTGTGTCTGTAACTACACCAGGGGAGTTTAGATATTTCATTATGAGTTTAGCTTTCTGTGGGAATGTTTTCTTTATACATTATTTTCTAATCTTTGTTTCTTGTTTGTTTTTGGCCGTTTTAGTTTTAGTTTAAAATATGACAAAAATGACCTTAACTACCGTGTCGACCCTTTTCAAGATGCTTCTGCGTTACATGATGCGTCTCCCGGTACGTAGGGCTCCTACCAAGCGCCCAGCTGAACTGTTTAAAGATAAAATTGCCTTTTTTAACATATTATAATCATTATACGATGATCAGATCATGGAATAATTGTTCAGATCGGCATCTAGAGTTTGTAATTGTTCAGATGTGTGTCGTGATTTGATTTGATCACGATCTCTGTATTCCATCACTGTAGCGCTCAGCTCTGCTGAGTTTTAAGAAATAAACCACGTTTTTACTAAACACGCAAGCGTTCACGGGCTGATTTATGACTTTCATGAAGTGAAATGAAGTGTGTGTGTGTATTCCGCAGCCGTGCCTCTCCTCCTGTACGCCAACAGGCGCGACTTGCGGCTGGTGGACGCGGCCCAGGGACACAGCGCCAACGCCACGGTGGTGGTGAGCGGCCTGGAGGACGCGGCGGCCGTGGACTTTGTTTACAGCGAAGGTCTGATCTACTGGAGCGATGTGAGCGAGGAAGCCATCAAACGGTCCGCCTTCAACGGCTCCGGCGCCCAGAGCACGGTGGTGTCAGGCCTGGCCTCGCCCGACGGTCTGGCGTGCGATTGGTTAGGGAGTAAACTTTACTGGACAGACTCAGAAACGAACCGCATCGAGGTATCCGAGCTCGATGGTACGCTCAGGAAAGTGGTTTTCTGGCAGGACCTGGACCAGCCGAGAGCGATCGCTCTGGATCCGGGCAGAGGGTGAGTGGAGAAATTCTTCTTCTTCTTTTTTTGTTGTCTCGTATTCATGCCGCGGCTCCGTTTGTGCTTGAGTTACAGATGAACTATTTTGATGCCCTCGGAAGGGAGCGCAGTGGTGTTGTAATGTTAAAAGTTGTCGATAGAGTTCAATCGGGACTACAGATGTGCCTGCTATGAGCGAAGACGAACCGTGATTACAGAGCATGTGCCAAGCGCTCAGGAAGACGTCCGAGCTGAACTTTGTACGTGTTTTGTCTTGTCAGCCGGTCGTTTACACTCGACAAGCCGACAGAGCCGAACGTGGATCGTTCAGCGTGGCTCTATGGTCCCTCAGAGAAGTGATCATTGAAATCGCGCTCGCTTGTTTAGCTTCAGATGGGAATTTCCCCGACCTGCTTAAAAACACATTTTTGCGTAGAACGAGCTTCTTTTGTCGGCAGTTTTTTTTCCTTCCACAGAAAACTACAGGTTTGTTCACCTGTACCCCAACCTGTCCTTAGAAATGAGTCCTCCTTGAGCTAAGTGACGTGAACCTGGGTTTACAGTCTCCCAAGTTGGGTCACGCTCATGCAAGAAGGATTTTATTTACTTGTTTGTGTTTACCTGATCGCAATTTCCCATCGTAAAATGTCACGGTAAACAATTAAATTTCACCCAGAACTGTTGTCCAAACAGACAGGGAAAAAGAGCTTTTCCAACGTTTACTTTAAGGAAATTGTATATGCATAATATTACATTTTCCAGTGATAACTCAAGTTTAAAAAAAATAAATAATTTTTTATTAAGTTTTTGTGGCTTTCTTTCCATAACACTTTCTTGTCTGATATCATAGTTCTTCATCATCTTCATCATCATGACGTCTGTTTAGGCTTGTCAGGTCTATCCTATGCCAAGCTGGCTACTTGTTTCTCCAGATGTTCTTTTTGAAGGTCTAGGTGCACCAGATGTTTGTACACCATGCCTAGATAGGATAAGCGTGGTGTTCCTGGTCGATGCGAGGATTTCATTTCTGACTCGTCGAGGGCGTAAACGTTGGCAGGTTGACTTTTGTCCATTGAAAGATGTCTCGTTCTTATCGTCTGACTGATTAGGCTCCTGACCAACCCTCTCATATAGGACTCGATTCGTCGCGTGGACATCAGATTGATCGATTTATTCCTAACATGACAACTGCGATAACAGTTTGGTCCAAATGTGTCGAGCTTCTGTTTCAGTGCATTAGTAAGAACCCAATGATTCACATCCCTAAAGTAACACTGATTATTAATGCTGCGTGAAACAACCTCATTTTAAGTTGATCGTTCGCTTTCAAGATTTCTCAAGACAAAATTTAACATCGTATATATTCGCAGATAAACGTCCCTGGATAATGTCCATGACCTGGTTTGGACTGGACCACAACTCTGTGTCTTGTGTTGGAATATAATTGTTTTTAAAATTTATTTATTTATTTATAAAAAAAATTATGTCGAACCTCATAATACTAATAGCAGGTGTACGGGGCATGGGTAAAGGTGAAAGCGGCGTTCCTGTGGGATGAGAGCCATCCAAAAAACATAAACGAGATGTTCAAGAATTGCAGTCGAACACATTCCTTTAGGATGTCACTCATTTTGGTGCACACATATTCAAAAGAAATGAGTACTGTTAAGTTATATATAATAACATATAACAAGTTATATAATATAATTATATATAATCGTACGGCAATGATTCTGCATGCAAAAGCATATTGGAGGAAAGTCTTTGTGTTTTTAAATTTTGTTTGAGGTGGGGGAAAAGAGTGAGTGAATTTTGTATTTTTTTGAGAGTTGTATCGAAAAATAAACACTCGGTTTTCTTGATTTATTTATATCATTAAAGCAAAATCAGACATCAGCGGAGCCCTGACCAGGTTAAAGCACTGTGGATGAACAGCAAGTCTGTCGTTTGCGAACGCTGCTGTTTTTTGGCGCTCGATTATTTCTGTAAGTCATCTGAGGAGTGCTCTAAAGGCTTCTAATGGTGTTAAGTTTCGACAAGTTTAAGGAACTTCATTACGCCATTTTTTTTTCTCCCATTTTTATTTATTCCCGTCACCTCCTTATTTCTAGATAAAGAGGAAGTGACTTTTCTAGAGGAAGGAGTGTGGGCTTTATTAAGTGTAAATGTTTATTAAACCTCACGTAGTATAATTTATAACGAATTGCGTACTTGTCGAGTGTATCGTCCGAATCGAACAATACGATATGAGGCAGCATGTCATCAAAGCTCTAATAAGAGCAGTTGAATAACAGGTCGCTGAGAAGGGAAAGCAGTTTAGGGTTGTCTTTCTTTTTCTTTATTTAATAAAGAATATCAAGTTTTTTTTTTAAGTCTCTTGTAAAACCAGCGTCTGTTTCTGACTTGTGATTCACCTGAGCTGTGAGCAGTGAAGTAAATCTGGGCAACCGGACCAGTGTGGATGTAACCTGAGTGTTCCCCCTACCACTCCACCCCCCACAGCAGAACAAAAGCCTGATGGGTAACATGACACTGCTGTCTAGTGGTCCTCTCAGACCTCCCCCACCACACACACACACACCGAGTTTAACCAAAATGCTGCTCTGTTGCTTCCAAATGCCAGTTTATACTTGATGCATGACTTTGAAGAAGCAGCAGCATTGTTCACACACTCGCCTGCGTATCTTATGTACATCCGGAAGATTTCAAAGCGACTGCAACGTTTGAGCGCTGTCGTTCTTTAAAATCCCCATGAAAAGAAACTGAAGTTTTGCGGCTTTTAGTATGAGTATGAATCAGCGCTACGGTTATCTATGAGCTAGTGCGCTCCACAACGGCGACTAAACTTGCATGTAGAAGATATACGCATTCAGAATGTACAGTTTTTCTCAAACATCAATACGGATCAACGGTTTCGATGATCTCATTCTGCACTTCAGCTTCTCGTCAGATTTTCTGTCCAATCGAATGCCCTCTAGAATCTGAAGTATCCTGCCCACAACAGTTGTAAGTTTCCTGGCTGCCAGGCAAGTTAAAAGCTATTGGCTATTTAAAAAGGAGGGTGAAGCCTCTCCATGTTTCACGCCTGGATTTCCTGGAAGTTCCGTCGACACTGTTGTCATGGTTGTACTGCGGATTAAATCTAAAACGCTGAGCGTACATTCAAAAAGCGTTTCGCTATTCCTGAAAATCCAGATGGGCTTTCGATCGGTTTGAAGGCGAGACGATTAAAAACCGTGAGATACTAACCATAATGGGTAACCATGTGTTGGTGTTCGTGCTCAGTCCAGAATAGTCTGCGTTTTGAGACAAAACATTTCTGAGGCTGTGCACAAGCAATGCTACAGACAGGCGCAAGATGCGCACAGCAGCCATCTTGCGTATGCAAACACCCCGTTAAATGCAGGTATACTTCTTTCTCTGGTGGTAGCTACCAGCTAGACATGACGTCATTAAAGACACTAGTTTGTGTTATTAAACTAAAGCTGTGTGCCTTTCCAAGAACGTTCTCCTTACTCCAGTAGATCAGAAATGTCTGCGACGTCATTTAGTAGTACAAATGTCTATACATTTCCTTGTAGCAGGAAATTTTGCTGTATCGAATAATTCGCCATCATACGGACGCTCCGGAGCAGCCTCGTCGCACCACGTTAGGAAGATGTCCATGACCCGAGTCTGGAGCATGCCATCATGCGTCTGGACATACGAGTCTGATTTGCCCACAACTGATTGCATTCTTCTATTTCCATTTTAGCTTCGTGCTGCCCGTGTCTATATGTATATATCTGGCAACTTTATTGTAAAGACGTTTTTTTTCTTGCAAGAACATCACCTTGTGATCTCTGGATCGACCTCGACCCTGAGCAGGTAATAAGGGCTGATTACACACAAAGTGCCATGTCATGGAATTTTTTTTCTTTCTTCATTTATTTATTCCCCTGCTGATGTCTTCAGTATTTAAAAGTGCTAGAAATGGGAAGTGTTTAAATACTGAATACATTAGCTGAGTTGGTTTTCCATGTCTGCAGGACGTTTGTAAAAGTAGAGATTTGTGTTTTACGGTTTAATTTAGTTCAGCGGTGTTAGAAAAATATTTGCGGCTCAGCTATTTTTAAAGGTCACCCAAAACCCTTGTTGTTGACCTGTATTATATACTCGACCCCGGCATGTCCCGATGTCAATCTGTCCAGCGGTTACCTGTGTGCCTTTTTTTTCCAAACGCATGTGTTTATTCAGTGCTCTGTCTGCGGTGCTTATTCGCGTGAGCTTTGTGTCTTATCTAGATATTCCAGTGCTGATTTCATTTTTTTTGGTGGTTAAACAAATTCGTCATGTTTCCTCTACATGCCAGTCTTTCCTTGCGTATTTGTTTGTTGGTTGTCAGTTGTGTAAAATCCCTTAGGTTCCTAACCAGTGTTGATTGATTGATTTTATTTTCTCGTCCAACTCGTTCATCAAGCCGTTTAGGATGCCACATCTGAGCGTGTTTAAAAAATTGTTCACATTATTATTTGTTTTTATTTTAATAAAAAAAAAAAAAAAAGTAACACCACTGACAGTGTTTAAAGCAGCGTTAGGTAAGATTAGGGTAATCCTTCCCCACCCCCCTCTAATGGTTCTGTCCCGTCCTTGTTCATGAAGCTCCACCCCCAGGATCTTATAAAACGGCTCACAAAGATGCACACCCGATTCCGAACAAGCTTTGGGACCGGAAGTCAGTTTTCACAATCTACACCAATTAATAAACTTTTGTCTATAGCCACGGTTTAATACATTATTTATTTTTTTTTGTATCATGTGCTACACATCACACCGGTGTAATATTTCCCCTTTAATGTCGGGTCACACGGAGAAACAGGAGACGTTTTAATCGTTCCCTAGGTTTCAAGACCGTCACGTCTCCCACCTCTACATGAATACACAAATAGGCTTCACGTTTGCTGCAACTTGATCCTCTCGAACAAATGGAAGATGAGAGCTAGACACCATCCATTGATAAAATCATAGACGCTATTACATCATCGAACTTGTGTGTGTGTGTCCACCCCTTCACTTTCCTCTTTTTCTCTTCTCCAAAGCGAGAGGTGCATTTGCATTTAAATTTGTGCGGATGCAGATGAAAGGCCTTTTCCGCCATTAATCTATTCATTAGTTTGCTTTAAATCTGAAGCCGTGGTGTTTGTGCCCGCGTGAAAGGGAACATGTTAAACAAAAGCGCACCCCATGACACGGTCCGTTCTCTGAGGGATTTGTTTCAGATCGAAAACAGCCACATGATTCTCACGGATGGGATTGTTGTGTTTCGTCGTACAGTACGAATCGTAATAATCGTAGGCGTTCTGTTACGCTTGAAACGATAGCATGATGTCGAATAGTAACTGGTGCGGTGTGCAGAGGGTTCATCCGAGCAATAGAAATATTTCTGGCAGGGCCAGTTTTCTGGCAAGTCAATTTATTTTAATTGAAAAAACTTTTTGAATGAACACACAATTCGCACATCTGGGGAAGGATTTTTCTTTTTCTGTACTTTTGGGAAAATTCCAGAGAACAAACAAGTCTCGCAGTGTGGCGAATAGACAGTTTTCTTCTTAAACACGAACGAGGAAGTGAAAAACTTTATTTTAAAATTAAATCCGAGTGACCGTACGGCCCAAACAGGGAAGTGTTGGTGTCGTAAAAGCCAGGTTAGAGATTCGGACAGAATCTAGAGCTTAATTAATACACGTCCGTTCACATGTGAACCGGTAAACATTTCATTTTATTCACCCACGTCTGAAAAGATGACTAGTGACTAGAAGTCTCCTCGTTCACAGCGGATGATATAGAGGGTATGGGCGTGACATGAAGGTAGGCGGTGCTCGCCGCAGCCACACCCACTGAGTGGCAATAAGACTGAGCGGTAGTATTTGTGTACAGCGTGAATTCTGCGAATACACAAAGAACACAATTGTTCAATGATGAATAATTTACTACATATTTCTTTTTAAACGCTGTCTGTTTCCATTGATGAATAATAGGTACTCATTCATTCTCTGGCTGTGTTTTACCTTCACAAATATATAACATTAGTAAGTGGAAGCAGTGTTGGCGAGAAACAAACTATGACTATCTAGCTTATGGGTTAAAAGATAAGTATAGATATAATAAAATGAAAATATTTGTACATACCTGTCCACATACTGTTAGAAGAATGCCGTTCTTGTAACTCTTAATTTCTCCAGCAAATCCCGGCTTGAAGTAGGACCAAGCGTCAAGGCTTTTGTATAGCTTCAGGTTTTGCTTTGTGTATTTCCCTGGTGTTGAAATCAGGTGCAGATAAATGTGGGGAAAACTGATTTCTGGCCATATGACCATGGAGCACAGGTTCTTGGGCAAGTTGTAAGGGTGACTGCCGAGTCCAATTGATTTTAATTTAAGCTGATAATCATTAGTTATACTAGCGTTTTTGCAGCGTCCCTTATTAAAACCAGCCATTTTGCTGGATGTTTCGCCCTCAGTTCGGCCGAGGGGGTGTGGGAAAGTGACGTCAGTGCGTACCCTCTGTTAGCTGACTGCTTGAGGTTAGCGTTAGCTGTTTATTTCGACACCATGCAGTGAGTTTGTAACTTTGGTTTCTTGGGAAATCCAGTGACTGAGGATCCAGCCGCATTCCCTAACCTTTCCGTGTTTGTGCTGTATCCAGACACTATCATATTGAATTTACTGCAAATGGTGTTGACGCTGCCTTCCATTCAAACCTGCAACTAAACTTCTGACTAAAAAATAAAACCAACCAACAGAGAAAATGCGGCCTCCTCAGCCCAAAGTTCAGCACGACATCAAATCAACAGGTCTGTAGTAAACACAGGAGCACTTCTTCCATGAACCATGTTTTTATTCCTGCTTGGTAGCTCGAACGCACGGAGGTCGAAAAACCACGTCATTCCAAGCTCCGAGTTCCCGCTGGATTTTTCCCACTCTTTTACTATCCTGACGGCTCATTGGTCAGAAAGCCACTAATTTGGGATGTCTATTCAGATTTTTTTTCTTTGTTTTTTTTTTAATTCATTTTTTTTACATATATAAATTTTTTTCAGCCGATTAAATGGTCTGTTAGGCCTCTTTGTTGCCATTTGGTTCCAGTCTCAGTAGTACTGGATCTGTGCCTGAACAAATTGGATTATGATTTTATTTATTTATTTATTTATTTATTTATTTTGGGAGAGAGAGAGGTAAAGCCCTGTATCCAGCTCTCGGAAACCTTTCATGAGCACCACATGTTCCATCCTGACATAAGCACATGGCTTCATCACTTGAAATGAATCCAGTTCATTTACAGATCACGATACTGCTATGATACACGCTAGATGACATCATGATCACACAGGTTTGCTGCCAGCAAAACAGTAGTCTCGGTGAAAATCTGACGCGGATGATACCCTTTTAATTGAATGCTACCAAAATTAAAGGACTAAACAATGAAACAAAGGATTCTGCAAAAGCAGAAGTGTGGAAACACTGCTACTTGCTCGTCCACTTGCGTAAACACACAAGTGTGAAGAAGGACGCTTTGTGCTGCGTTCGACGTAACTCCGAAGTGGGAGCTGGGAATGATGCACGTTTTCGAACCAATGAATATATTTCTATGTTGATGGATCTCAAGTGTGTGTATGTTGTATAACTCATTTAAAGGTAAGAACCCTCTGCCTTGTTTACTGTTGATGCCGTGAGCAGGTATGTTGATTTGACATCAGTTGCTGAACCCAGGGTCGAGGAGAGATCCTGAGTAGGAATCCCGAGTTTACCGTAGAACAGAACCAGCAGTCACTCTGAGCTGTAACTGTTAAAGTCTGGTAGGGTTTTATGAGCAGTACGTGCGCCGACCGCATACTAAGACCTGCTTTTGTGAAAGTTGTCCATTTAATTTTTCCCCACTTTGCGTGTCAGGCTTCCCACGGTAGGGAAAGATGTGGATTACAACTTGTAAATTATTGTCACCTGCAAGCTACCACGAACGCAGCATTAGTGTTTCTCCCCCTCCCCCTTTATCTCCCTGCTCTCTTTTCTTTTATCTCCCTTCTCTCTCTCTCTCTCTCTCTCTCTCTCTCTCTCTCTCTCTCTCTCTCTCTCTCTCTCTCCACCCTCCCCCTTCATCTCTAACCCTCCC
>JAOUWY010000027.1:3882913-3894807 GCA_025728095.1 Prietella phreatophila
GACTGGGGGAGGAAACCGGAGTACCTGGAGGAAACCCCCGCAGCACGGGGAGAACATGCAAACTCCGCACACACATGACCCCGGTGGGAATCGAACCCCGGAGGTGTGAGGCGAACGTGCTAACCACTAAGCCACCATGTGCCACAAAGTTCATTCATTTCACATTTGGTCCCATTTTTAATTCCCATTTTGGTTTTGTAACATTTTCTCCATTTTTAGATGACCATTTCATTCTACAATTCTGATAATATATGAATTGTGGTTATGTTTAGTACCCTGTCCAGGCCTTGTGCCCGATGCTCCCTGGGATAGGCTTCAGGTTCCCCACGACCCTGAGACGGAGCAAGTGGTAGAAGATGGATGGATGGTTATGTTTAGTTTAGTTTGTTGATTTCTAAAGCACATTTAAAACAGCAGATGCTGAAACCAAAGTGCTGTACAAGAAATATATATAAAACAAAATCATTTGAAACAAATTAAAAGTGTAGTAAAACATAAAGAATACAAATATGTCTTCAGAGAGAATCTTGAATAATCGTCATGCATTGTATCCTAGTTTATTATTATTATTATTATTATTATTATTATTATTAGCGTCAATAGTAGTATAGATTATAATGCTATATATTCTATTATATATATATATATATATATGTCTGTGTGTGTTATTTTGTTATACTGTGGGGTGATGATACCTTTCCACCCAAAGTTAATTCATTTCCGATCATTTTTATTCATTAAATATTGACACTTTAAAAAAAATCCATTTTTGATCATATAATCAACATTGCTTTTCTCTTTACTAGTTAAACTTTTCTCTTTCGTAACGTTAGTCGCCCCTTTTCTTAGTAAAAAAGCTAACCTTAGCTTTTATCTCAGCTTCAAAACGGCTTGCTTTTCTCCCATAGACAGCTCTCTGGTCTTCTTGTTGGTTTATCCTTTTTTAACAACAAGCGCGGTCTTCACAGGTGAAACTGAAGGCTCAAACCAAGAGTAGATATTCAGAGCTGTTTATTGTTTAAACATTCGATCTAACAAGACACACCTGGGAAACACCGGTCAGTCACGTGTTTGGATATTTTTGCTTGCATACAAATTGGGTGGTCTGATAGAAAATGTGCTGTGTTCTATGTCGTTTAAAACGTCTACATATAAATATCAGCAAATAAAATTTGAAATTCAAAACTTTCTGATCATGTTCATTCATCTTTTGATCTCAAACCCAAATGTCTTCAGTGTATCGGCCTTGCTGTTCCAGTAGTTTTGGAGGGGACTGTATATTGTTTATATTTGAATTATGATCACACTACAGCATTAACACCTAAATGTCGATTCTTTTTCTATTCCAGCACATCCCAAAGTGTTTTATTCCTCTTCTACCGCAGCAATTCGCCAACACTTGAGATTTTTCTGTGTATTAAAGAACGACACTTTTTATTCCTGTTTTGTTACGTAGGAACATTTTTTTTTCTTTACTAAATGTAACATTTCTTGATGTAAGGTTAGCGTAATGTCAGCCTCATTCTTTTCTCAACAGATGGTTGGTGGAAAGGTGAAGAAACCGGGGAAACGTGGCCGAAAGCCAGCTAAGATCGACCTGAAGGCGAAGTTGGAACGCAGCAGGCAGAGCGCGCGAGAATGTCGAGCCAGGAAGAAGCTGCGCTACCAGTACCTGGAGGAGCTGGTGTCCAGCAAAGAGAGAGCCATCTGCGCCCTGAGAGAAGAACTAGAGATGGTGGGTTCGCCACGTCCTCTGTGTTCAATAACCAGTCAGAGTAAAGAGTCGATCAGTGCGCTTCGCTACTTCACCACCACACACGTTTATCAGGCGAGGATAAACACTTGAATACGTAAACTCACCCCTCTCAGGGGTTCTCACGTATTGTACTTTAGGTTTTTAGTCTAAGTTAGCAAGCACATCTGAGCTTCTCACGCGCCAGTGAGTTTACGATTCAGTAACATTTAACTCGTTAGATAACCTTGTAAAAGGCGAACATCGGCTTCTTCTCACTATGTGGATTTTATCCGTAGCTGAATCTCAGACGATGTAGTGCTTTTTCCAGGCCATGGAATGCCCTAACCCATATATATGGAGCACACCTAATGGGTATAAAACCATTTGGAATAGTGTACTTCAGAAGTTTACATTAAAATGATGATATTTCCAACGTTCTTTGTTTAACGTCCTCATGAAAGCAAAATTTTTGTTGCTTTTAGTATGAATATGAATCAGCATTAAGGTGAGCTAGTGTGCTCCAACACGACGACTAAACTCGCATGTATAAGATATACACATTCAGAATGTACAGTCTCTCTCTAACATCAATAAGGATTTAACGGTTTCGATGACATCATTCTGCACTTCAGCTTCTCGTCAGATTTTCAGTCCAATCGAATGCTCTGTAGAATCTGAAGTGTCCCGCCTCGAACGTCATTAAAATTTACGTTACTAAGTTAGCACAGACTGTGAGTTAAGCTAAACAATATTGGCTGTTTAAAAAAGGGGAGGAGCCACTCGATGGCCCACCCTGACTTCCTGTTTCAGTGGAAATTACGGCAACACATCAAATAGCGCGCATGTTTCAAGGCGCTTCACGGTTAAATGGGAGGAGTTGAATAAGATGTGCATAATTGTTTTTTTTTTAACGTGTTAAGTCCCGCCCCCATTTCCACCCATGTAAACAAATCTCCACCCCCCCAAACTTATGGTGATTCAACAAGAACTACTATTAGCTACAGGTCATGACATGACTTTCAGGCACGTTCTTAGGGCACAAGTTACAACTCTATAAACATGCAGCTTCTTCTCATAATGATCTAAACAGTGGCTTTAGTTACAAAATGTTGAGAACCTCTGATCTAAGAGTATCCGAAGGGGTGATGGGGGCGTGTCTATACAAGACGCCAATCCAAATATGAACAAACATTCTGGACCTGAAGTTGTTGTTTGTTGTTGTTGTTGTTTTTTCCAGCTACGTAATACACTTGTTGTGGTTTAAATTATTATTATTTTGAATCATTTCTACATATTTGTCCACATTATTTGTACTACGAAATGATAAATATTGTCTGTTGGCCCTTTTAAGAGCGCACCGTAAGTTTCAGCTCGTGATTTAAATGAACTATGTCTGCTCTGTTTAATATTATAAACTCATCAATATTTACATTTATTCGAATGATTCTTTTAAAGATGCATTAGGAAAGAATTGTAAAAAAAAAAAGAAAGAAAACTCTGACTGTAAATACGCAGAGTTGAATGAAATGTACATTTTTTTTTTTTTTTGCGTCTTTGAGCCCGCCCTCGTTCCCATCTGTGTACACAAAGCTCCACCCCTAGACCCTATTTAGTTAGCATGCTGACTAGAGTTAGCATCAGCAAGTTCATTCAGCCGGGTGAAATCCGACTCTATAAACACGTTATAAAATTCTCCTCGTAATGATTTAAGAGAGATGTGAAGGTGTGTCGGGAGGGGGTGTGTGTGTGTGTGTGTGTGTGTGTGTGTGTGTGTGGCAGGGTGTGTGCCTATAAAATGACTGACAGGAGGACAAACCGAATATAAATAATCATTCCAGACCTGAAGGCAGGTTTCCAAACTCTTTTCACTCATGTACTATGCACAAAAAAACTCGATGACTTCTGCATAATTCTCCCGCATTATTTGCACTAGTAAGAAGTGAAAAATTTCACCTGTTGCACGTTTAAAGTAAATAATCACGCGTTAAAAGTCTAGATAAGGTCAAATTGAATGTGCTAGTTGTTCTGCATGAAATATTTTATTATTATTATTATTCACTTTAACCTGGAAAAAAAGGATTTTGTTTGTTTGTTAAAGAAGGCATAGTATTACCGGGTTTATCTAAACAACTCATTAGTATTCATGCTACATGTGACGTTTCCTGCCCCGGCCAGTGAAATCGGTTAGACTGCTCCATGAGACGTATTTAATTCGGGACAGAGGTTAAGACCAGGTCTGAAGGCTTTGACGTCATAATAGGAGATGTTTTGATTGTTCAAATGTGTAAACCGTGACAGTGTGTTAATGTTTATTCTGTGTGTGTGTGTGTTTTATTTTTTGGGTTTTTTTTTAGTACAAGCAGTGGTGCATCGCCATGGACCAAGGAAAAATCCCGTCAGAAATCAAAGCTCTCCTAACCGGAGACGATCAGAAAGGCTCGCAAAGCAGCGGCACCAACAAAACACCCAAAAATGGCAAATACAACTTATCGGGCATCAGCCAGAGCAAGTCGACTTAGGTTCAAAGTTAGACGGGTCTCCTTTACAGACGGTCCAGCTTGCTGTGAGAGCGATGGGGTGGAGAAATAGAGCTAGGTACCACTGGTGTATATGAAGGATGATGTAACAGTGCTTCATTCTCACACACACAGACACACACACGCACACGGGTGTTTAGGGTTTTGTTAGTTTTTTAGGAGGAAACTGGGTGAGGAACACTAAATCTCTTCAAGTCCACAGTATTGTCTTGGTAAGGGTCATCATTCAGGTCATCCGAGTTAGAACGAGGCGAAGTGGCGAGTTCTGGCAGATTTCAGAAAGTCAGAAAAGCCATCGATGTGAAGCGTGAAAGGACAAGCAGGATGCGCGCACGTGGCGGGGCGTGGCCAGAACCATTAAAGCTCTAAGCACTTTAAAGAAATCCGAAGATTTGCATAGCACTGGGTTAAAGCTCTTCGCTCCTGTTGATTTTGTGAAGCGAAGTTACGGAGCGAAATCTGTTTTCATTTCAAGTGTATTTATTTCTTACTGAAACATAACGCACTTTCATTTTTCCTCCCTCCACGAAGTAAAACGTGGATTCAGCTTTTGTTTTTCTTTGTTTGTTTTTAGTCACTGTAAAACTTTTGCGATCTGATCTTATGTCTGGAAGTCTGTGATATGATACTCTGTATTCTGTTGATACGTTCACTTGCATTCCCCCCCCCCCTCTCTCCCTCTCTCCCTCCCCTCATGTATCTACATGTATCATGTAAACACCTTAATCACAATATTGTCTTATTCAGAATAAGGTCCATAATTATATTATTGCTGTCCATGTAAACATAGTCTCTCTCTCTCTCTCGTTCCTGTTCTCCTTTATGTTATAACCGTGATAGCCGAGCAGTTGTTCCCTCATCTCTCTCTCTCTCTCTCTCACACACTCTGCATTGATATTATAATATTTGTAATGTTTCTGAAGAAGTTCTCATTAGAATGTCGAGAAATCATGTTCAACTTCTTCATTGCGCTGTCTTGTTGAATAACTGAACTGATATATATATATATATATATTTTAAAATTATTTGAATTTTTTCCCCCGAACATGTGCGTATTCACACTGGACAGTGCGCTGAAAGAAAGAATTTAGAATCTAAGCCAAAACGGAGTTGAAGACACAGTAGATCATGTTTTATGACGTACGCGACACAAACAAATCAACATTAAGTGCAAAAAAGACCGGATGGATAATGTGCCGTCGAAGTGATGCGTTTGTGTTCCCCCTGATTCCTGCCTGTCCGTTTCCAATAATGTCATTATTTTGCACAGGAATATATATTGATATTTTTCTATTTATGTATAAAGTAGGTATATAACTGTTGGCAAAAGCTGAAACTATTTGTCTATGTAACAAAATGTGTACATATATATAAAATAAAGATGTGCAATTGCTTAGCGTACACGTTTACTAAGATCTCTTTCCTGTACTGGATTCGGCATCTCTCAAACGTCGTGCGGTATCCATGGAGACATCCTGGCGATGGCCCTTAAGAAATCTGGTAATGTAAAATAATCAGAATTTGGAAATAAACGTTGTATTATACGGAATACGGCTGCAACCTGAATATATAGACTCGTCTGGCGCTGGTTAAAGTCAAAATGGACATGCTTAGACATCGACGTCTAATCGTGCGTTTCGATTCTAATCATGAGGAAAGAAACCTTGTGGCTTTTCCCGACCGAATCGATGTTTTACCTGTTTTTATTTATGTCTCGCTTGATGACAATACGATTTTACAGTGAAAGACTCGACGTTTTTCGTTTGAACGTCTTCTGTCCAATGTAATTTTGTTTTCCTTTGAGACCAGAGTAATGTCAAAACCACCAAAACGCATGGAAAGTCAACGTTGGAAACGTCACGCCGTCTTCATTCAGGCACCGACGGTGTTCGCCTTTGAAGTAGCAATTCGAAACCGTCGTGTAAATGGATTCGTGTCTTTCTAACACTCGTTTGCCGTCCATAAAAAAAAAAAAAAGCAGAAATCATGCCATCTGCTCTATGGCGATCTCCACACATGGCTGTTACTAAAACATGAAGAGCTTGAGCCTGCATTTGATATGCAACAGATTCATTTTTATTCTTCTTTGCTCGTCAATGCGATACAGTTTTGAACAGTTTGCTGGAAAAGGCCGTGTTTCTTACAGGAAGTAACACTCGCTGGTAATAAACGAAAGCGACAGAAGAAAGCCCGTCCATCGATTGCGGTGTAGATGACGTTCCTCACACAAACCCGTAGAACAGATCTAGACTGCATGGACATATAGATAAGATAGACTCACAGTTCCTTCGTCTCAGTGAGCGTCTTCCAACCTGCATCATGACATTTATGATCACGAGAAACAACATACAGGAATCGAACATTACGTAACATATTACAGACAGAAATAAGACGAAAGCCCGGCTACTGTCAGTTTGTTTTTTTGCTTTTGTCATGTCCTGCTTGTCAGTTTCGGTTAGAATGACGATAGGTATAGCACGTTCAGTTCTCGATGCTAGGTGTGTTTCCAAAACAAAAAAAACAAAGTGAACCTGAGCACCTTTGAGTACATCTGGATGGACTTGTCACCGTGCCGTTCTATACAAATGTGTTCGGTGGGTTGACACTTATAGGCCATGCCAGTTTTTTCTCTTTGGCGTCTCGGTCAAAAGTGTCATAAACAGAATCTTTGATCAGAGTTTTTGGAGGCGCAGGCAAGTCTACGACGCCCACGTAGTTTTTCTTAGCGATCCGTGAACTGGTGGTGATGGTGTACGCGTTGCTACGGTAGCACTTCATCGACGACATGCAGAACGTCTCTCTCATCCCTCGTCTGAAATTGGCGTTGTACACCGAGTAGAGTGTTGGCTTCGAAGCGGTGGAGCTGAACGACATCCACGCGATCGCGACAAAGAACAGCGCCCCCTGCCTGCTGGGCCCAGCAGATATATCGGGATGCCAAAGCTGTGCAACGTAAAAAGGCATCCATGTGAGGAGGAACACAGTGTTGAGCATCAGGAACATCTTGATGGTTTTGACTTTTGTTCTGGGCACGATGTTCATAGTCCTGCGCACCGTGCGTCTGTCTGCGCTAATCCGCCAGATGTAGCGCACTACCCTCTGGTAGAAGGATAATATGAGAAGTGCTGGGACCAGGAACCCAAACAGGAGGTGAATCAGAGCGTAGGCCAGACCATCCCAAGATCCTGGAAGGAAAAATTCGCAGTGTCTTTGCGCGACTGCAGAAGAAGATCCATAGAAAAAGAGGCACGGGGAGACGAAGGCCGCGTCAAAGAGCCAAGAAGCCAGGATCATGTGTTTCGCCTTCTCCCGAGACACTTTGAAGCTCAGTGGATACACGATCGTGTAGAAGCGATCCACACAGATGGAGAGGAGCACGTAGACCTGCACACCAGGACACAAGTGCTGGATGTACCGCACTGCCCTGCAGGCCGCCGCGCTCAGGGGCCAATACCCAGATGAGACCTGGAGCAGAATGAACGGAGCGCAGCCCAGGCTCAGCAGCAAATCAGCACAAGCCATAGACACCACAAAGTAATTCGTGGTTGACTGAGTCCTGCGGCTGCGATGTATCACCAGACACACCAAAGCATTCCCTAGAACCGAGACTAGCCAAAAGATGCCGAAGATCAGCCCGAGAATGGTCACTTCTGCTGGAGTGAGCTCATAGGACATCCGGCTGCTGTTTGGTTGGAGCGAGGACGTGTCCAGATTGCAGACAGGCGTGGGTGAACTGGCTGCGAGTCTCGACGCGTTGTCCCTCTCCGAATTGTTCGGCATCAGGTATGTCATGCGCGCCGTGTGCAGAGACGGCTTCGCAGCATCCATCGGCAGAGCGTACACCATTTCTGTAGCTGTGGTAAGTCAGACCTGTAGCACAACAACAGAGAAATGTCATGAATAAAGCCCTTCAAGGTTTCTTTTTATTTAAAGCATCAGTCTGGCGAGTTCTGCAATGTTTATTCATAGAGCTATGTATTCAGTTTCAGTACGCATTTCATTCTCGTCAGGGTCATAGTTCTGGAGTATTTTACAAGGACACGAGCACTAGGCAATAATAAACACTGCAAGGCAACACACACACACACACATTACCAGTCCAGGTTTTCATTGTCACAGTTCCGTATCAGCTGATTTGCTAGCAGATAATCAATATATTGCTTAGCTAACTACATTTATTACCAACTGGGGACTGTAAAGATGAATACCGACTTCTTCTGAGACACATGAAACAATCCAACTGCATTTTTTTACATTTGAACAGGGCACGCATGACACACACAGAGGAAAGTCGATACCTGCAGTCTTCCATGTACCCAAGCTTACAGAAGCCCACAGGATGACTGGCTAGTGTCACTCTGACAGGTGAGAGTGAGCGAGAGAGAGAGAGAGATACCATGCTTATAGTATACCATGTTACTGTTGGCTTTTTGTTGCGCCACATGGGGACTACCAGCTACCTTGCCCAACACTTTTCAGATTCCTTCAATCTTTACTTCAGTAACTAATACTTGAGCGACTAGCAGGGATGAACGCACTGAAGGCCATGTACCATTTTGGATCGGAGCGGTTCAGATGCTTCCGTACGCTTGACAATTTACACTGTTATCAATATCGAGACAAGTGTGACATGTCGCTATGTTTCGCAATTCCTTAAAGACTTTGTCGCAAACTCTACACACGTTTCCTGTTCTATATTCTAGCACTCCGACAGAGTCTTGTTCAGTTCAGATTTTTAAGCCACGTCATGTTCTTCTTTACTGTTCTCGACACTTAAGATTCATTCATGATTTACTCGTCATGATACGGCGACAGAACGTCGTGTTCCTGCACTGTGACGACTGAACATTACTCGAATCGCTCACTATTATTAGCGTTACCGCTATTTGCCCTAAAATGACATGACAAAGTACGTTTCCATGGCAATACAATCCAGAACAACATTGGCCCTTTGTGTTCACGGGATAATACGTTTCGACATCAATTGTTATTCTCCCACTGAGGTTTTGTTCTGGAAATGAGCTGCAGATCAGCGATAATGGTGTCCGTGGCCATTTACATTACAGCTCATTAGGATTTTCCTGCCTCAGCTGATGGCAGCAAGCGTCTCGTCAGGATGCTCGGGGAATAGAAACGGCAAGAAGCGATTGTTTAATGAAGTTGTACAGCGCACGCTCTGCTAATTACTTCTGAGAAAGGCAGGCCGTTTCTGCTTTCGTGTATGCAATAAAGCTGAGGAAATGATGTCAGCACAGTTAAAGTGATGAGCTGCTATTCATGGATGGAAAAATGTGTGAAGGTAAAATTAGGAAGAAGAAATTTCTCGGAAGCTGTCGCAGTTCCTCGAAAGCGGCCCTATCCTTAACGAGTGCACGATTATTATTATTTTTTGAAATACAACATGTGCTGTTGCTGCTTATACAATGCTTTATGCTTAGTCACTATTTAATGGTAAATGTAAACATACTGGTTATTTTTTTTCTTTTAATCTTTGACTTCTAAATGACTTCTATTTTGGGGTTTTTTTTTAGCAGAAAACAATGTACATGTATGTTTAAAAAGCGTTGTAATCAGAGAGATGGTTTTAGGGGTTGTATGTTATTTTTAAGTACGTAAGCC
The DNA here is from genome assembly GCA_025728095.1 of Prietella phreatophila. Taxonomy (NCBI): domain Eukaryota; kingdom Metazoa; phylum Chordata; class Actinopteri; order Siluriformes; family Ictaluridae; genus Prietella; species Prietella phreatophila. Next base: position 3,892,805 of record JAOUWY010000027.1, read on the forward strand.
GATTAGTCAACAAACAACATCTAGTATAGACAAGACGTTTTTTACCCAAATATTCCTGTAGTTTGCAGTGAGCCTGCTCGCCCACAGGAAAACCATGTGCTCTCTTTGTTAATAAAAGTTCCTAACATTGCTTCATTTCCAATGCTTTACAAAGCGTTCATTTATCATGCTTGAGTTTAGTTAATCAAGCCTTCAGGAGTACACCTGATGTAGACCTGCCTGATTCATCCTGAAGCTCGACACCTGCTCGGATCTTTCTGCCCTCGTCGCTGACTCCGTGCTGGTGTGGACGGTACATGGAAACCCTGAAGATAAAAACAGTACACGCACAAGTCTCACCCTTTCATCAGGGCATATTTGTACCTGGATGATGTAGATGTTTCGTAACCATTGTGTAATTGTAAAGCGTGACTCGTATTCACGATATTCTCATCCTTTCACAGACACTTCCCTTCTGGAGTCTGGTTTCTCTCAAGGTTTCTTCCTCGTGTCGTCCCAATGATTATAATCTCCATCTGGAGTTCTGTGAAGCTGCTTTGTATTAACAGTGGCTATTGTTAAACATGCTATCCAAAGACATATCTGCCAAAACCCAGGGTCCTTTGACAAAACACTTTTCTATGGAAAAAAAGAAGAAAGTGAAGCGTTTTGGCAGCCGCTTGTTTGTTTTAATTAAACGACACTCAAAAAGGACGTGTAACTAGGTAAGGGGGCGGGGCTTCTATAGGGTCTGGTAATGTCGGAGAGCTGAAAACATCCGTCAGTCATTGTAGACTCTCATGTCTATCGGCTCATGTGCAGGTGCAATTGTGTGATCTACTGTTGTAGTCATTTCAAGCCATCACCATGTTCTGAACGGTGCACTGGACACAGACTTATAATCTGTTATATATATATATATATATATATATATATATATATATAAAACCCCACAACGCCTTGTGCTTCGCTGTACAAACACTACACCTGACCTTCACTCGCATTTATTCATTAGGTGCATCGAGGGAATGCGTGCTAAACACCAGCTCCCAGAGACAGCGCTCATTTCCCTGCAGCCCTGCACTTATCTCAGTGCTCTGTTTACCCCAGTGGCCTCTTGTCTCTATCACTGTCCTCCATTCCCCGGCAACCGCTGTTATCACACCGAGCCAGAGCGACATGGCCGCCAGTTCTGATCAAACTGGTGCTGTTTTTTGTTTTGTCTTGTTTTTATTACTAGGACGGGAAGCAGATGTGCCTTTCTGGGAGAAATTGAACTCGTCCATATGTGACATCTTGTACAAAAAATGTTTTTGAATATCAACTCTCTTGAATATAGACAATTTTAGCTGGTAACTCCTGAAATAATATTACAGTAATCCAAATATATGATTATTAAGCCATTTTTTAAAACTAATTTCAGGCTTATGTCTGGAAATAAATGTGCCAAAATTATGCCAATAGAAGAATACTTGATAACAATAAAAATGACTAGAAATTGGTTTACCAATTGTATATTTGGTTTATTGTGATCTTCCTGTGATAACAGGAAATACTAGATACATTTGACTTTATTCAAGATATTTCCTCTTGCTGAGCCTTTCAGATCTGGGTTTTTTGTAGTGTTGTGATAGCACACAATGAATGAATCAATCCTGCTGTACTCCAACTTTCTGTCCATTCACCCATCTGTGACGCTGAGAACATGGTGCTGACAGAAATGTATTCTTTGTTTATATAAGACAAAATTAGATTGGTGATGAATGAGTGGTGATGGTGTGAAGGTCATTGTTATGGTCAAGAATGAGACTGGTGATGGTGTGAAGGTCATTGTGATGGTCATGAATGAGATTGGTGATGGTGTAAAGGTCATTGTTATGATCATGAATGAGTGGTGATGGTGTGAAGGTCATTGTGATGGTCAAGAATGAGATTGGTGATGGTGTGAAGGTCATTGTTATGATCATGAATGAGTGGTGATGGTGTGAAGGTCATTGTGATGGTCAAGAATGAGATTGGTGATG
>JAOUWY010000027.1:3921658-3934994 GCA_025728095.1 Prietella phreatophila
TGGACAGGGTGCCAGTCCATCACAGGGCACAATCACATACACATTCACACACCCATTCATACACTACGGACAATTTAGCCACGTCAATCAGCCTACCACACACGTCTTTGGACTAAAAATAAGTGCACCTAAATTAGCAGTTACAAGGAGGGACACCTCCTACATGCAGTGGGGGCCTCTAGAGGGCATGTTTTCTCATGCAGCTCTCATTTTCTTGCATGTTGGGGAACCTATAGGGCAAAGCATCCATTTACACCATCGGAAAGGCACCATTAGGGGACTTCATCATGTGTTCTCACCTGCAGGGAAACCTATAGGGCAAGGAATCATGTTTTCTCTGCTTGGACGTGCATCTGAAAGAGCATCACATTTTCTCATCTGTATGAGAGCCTATAGGGCAATGCAAACATGTTTCCTTGCAGGTAGGGGCAGCCTAGGCCTAAATAGTACTTCATCATGTTTTCATCACATGCCTACATGTAATGCATCTTATTTTCTCTACCGTATGGGCCCACACTAGGGCACTGCATCATGTATTCCCCACTGGAAGAGCACCCTAGAGGGCAGTTCATCTCATTTTCTCACATGTAGGGGAGCCTATAGGACAATGCATCTCATTTTCTCCAAAGGAAGGATGCACATTAGGGCACTTCTTCATGTTTCCTTGAATGTAGGGGAAGCCTATAGAACACTGATTCACGTATTCTTCACTGGAAAGCCACCATAGAGGGCATTTCATCATGTTTCCTCGCATGTAGGGGTGCCTATGCGGCAACGCATTGCATTTTCTCCATCGGAAGGGCACCTATTAGGGCACTTCATCATGTTTCCTTGCATGTAATGGAACCCTATAGGGTTCGCTGAATCATGTATTCTCTACTGGCCAGCCTAGAGGGCACTTCATCATGTTTTCATCAAATTTTAATTAAGTTGGTTCATATGGCACATAATTGTGGGCTTTATTTCACTCACTGATGTTTTGACTCATTGTTTAATGGTGGTGTTGATTAATTGGCGTGTTTTATGCATATAAAGAGCCAATAAATGCAAGTGTTAATTCGTTTGTTACATGAGAGATATTGTGATGCTGTGGTTTGTTTGTGTAAGATATTCATTAATGGAACTTTAATGTAAAGCGTTAACAAAGTAAACCTCTTGTTTGTAAAACCTGCTGTAATTATAGTTGTTACCTTAGCATAGCTGGCATCCAAGTCCAAATCATACCGTGGCTGCACTTTAGGAGGGCTCGCTACACACACATCATAATTACAATCAGAATCATGCTCCAGCTTCACTAATATTCTGTTCCAGTCAAAATGACCTACATTATACTTAAACTTTTACTAAAATTAGAATAAAATTATCTTTAAAAAAACACTCATATGCACATCATTTTTACCTGAGAGTATGAAATTAAAAATGACTGTAAATATATTCTTCATATTTCACCACACTCGCGTCTGTACAAAAATGTTGTTTATCTGAGATTTTTTTTTTTAATAAAAAAAAAAAGGTTAAAATGCCCTGTGGTAAAAATGAAAAGAAATGCCCTGAGTTGAAGATCTGTAAAGATGTAAAAGTGTGTCAGAGACAGAATGTGTGAGGGAGAGACGTGGTCTCACGGTCTTCGAAGATGAGCCCAACGGTATTGACTAGTTCCTTGCTGATGAGCATGATGGGATTGTCCCTGCTGGTAAGTGGGAACGTCTGCGCCTGTCTGTTGGAGTCCAGCGTGAGGTGTCGGCCCTCATACAGGAGCTCCTGATTGGGAGGGCTGATGTTTGTGCGTCTGAAGAGCAGGTCCTGAAAAAGTGTGGTTCTGGGGAGGAAAAATAAATAAATGAATAAATAAATAAAAGACGGGAGAAACAACAAAAAAAAGTTGGTCAGAATAGTGTACAAAATACAGGTTGATCCAAACTGGTATCCAGGCTGCGTTGAACGCAAAATGGCCGACAAGAATTCTACTACACATTACTACGGTTTATCCTTCTGAAATTGAGAATCATACCATAGCGGTGTTGGATTCTCAATTCTGATTGGTCAGAAGGTGTCGATTCAGTTTTTTCCGGCTTCCGATTCAAATCACAGGCTCTAATACGTTCATCATTCTCTTACACAAGGATTCGTGTGGTGAACGTTCCACATAAACGGATTAAAAAAAAAAAAAAGACGTGTGCAATCTTTAATTCGGCGAACCTTTCTGTAAAGAGACTTTATTTAGCATTTTGGGAAGGAGTCTCCAGTGTCAGTGTTTTGTAACAATCAGAGGAAAAATCTAGTTTATTTTCCCCCTTCGTCTTCAGGATGGATGGATTTTTCGTCGTATTTATTTTAAGATGAACAAAGGGAAAAAAAAGTGAAGGGATGGATATGTTTACAGCTGCTATAATAACATGAGTGAGAACCTGTTTCGTGAGTATTCCAGACCATGACTTCAAACAGTTACTGTTAGCGTTGAGGAACTGCTGCGGTATAAGACGAATAAAACCCTTCTAAATGTGCTGTTATGGGCAAAAGAATCCACTTCAAGGTGGCATTGGCACTGGTTGATTATAATTATAATGGCGTCACATCCATTAAGCTACATAATGTAAATGTCTCGGTTCTTGCTTTGCTTCATTTCTCTGAACCATTGCGCATGGGATTTTGGGTATTCTAGTCCACTCACGTGTTGTATATGTGGATGTAGACGTGGTGTAGCGTGGCTTGCTGTAGGCTGAAGACGTAAACCACCGTGCGGTGCAGGATGTCGCTGGTCTCGGCAAAGAACTGGTCAAATCCCCAGCACTTCTCCTGGTCTGCCTCCAAAATGTTGGCCAGAACTGGCGTTAACAGACTCTGTAGGCCTCTGAATCAATGGGGGGGGGGACGACAAATCAGAATACGCTTCATCTCTGCATAAACGACAGCAATGAGTCACAGAATGTTGGTGAAAGCAAAAGTGTTCATACTTAGAGAGGCTGCAGGACACCGGCATCTCTGTACTCCACTCGATCTTCCCATTCTCAAACTTCTGCTGTCCTGAGATGGTTCCTGATGGCTTCTCTGTAATAATCTTATACCTGCGAGAAAGCAAACAGAACGTAAGAAACAAATAAAAAGCCTCCCAAAGTCAACAATTTTGTATACTTGTGCGATATAACGATATCACCATACATGATATTACGCTGCCACTTTATAGTTAGTTATGGTTCACAAATATGATTGGTCGAATGGCGTTCCAAGAGCGTTTAAATATGTTCCACGTTTCACTGCGTGCATCACTCCGCACGTCTGTGTTCGCCAGGTAAAAATTCCACTTCCTAGTTTGAAACCATTACTACAGTGAAGTTAGTGACATCATCAGCGGACCAGGCAAACCGCACTTTTCAGGAATGTAACTTTCGGCTTAAACTATGAAAGCTTGTCAGATGAAGATGAAAAGGAAGAGGGGAAGCCGATTTTAGCGGAATCAGCTTGCACAAGAACGGACAAATCAATACAAGTTAGCCGGCCGACATACTATAAAGCGAGCGCGGCTTCTACAGGATCGATTTCCGCTAGCGGTGCAAAAATAAACAACGTTTGGCCATACCGTGTCCGAAATGCCAGTCACTCGATATTCATTTCTAGTTTATAGAGCTGTTGTATAAAAGTAATACCACACTCACAATCTTTCAGTTAGACTGAATATTATAGGGATTAGCTACGACACTCATCCTGGGCTTCGCACCTGCGCTGAATCACAGCCGTGCCGATATTCAGGAGAACCACGCTCATGCTCGTGCAATTTTGCTTAAAGATCCAGTGACGTTAATCGCAGATGATATTACGCTATCAGACCTGACAACTATTAATATTGCTGCAAAAACGTTGGAGCACACTATGATGTGTTATCGATCGGAAATACACCACAAGAGCTGTCTTTTCCCCCGCCTGATAAACCGGCATATGAGCCAATCAACATGTGAATGAATTGCACTTTTGAACTCTCTAATATAAACTGACACTTCCTGGAAGCCCCGCCCTTCCTGCGCTCTTGCCTTCTGTCAAGAAGATTTTAAGCTTATTCATGTACAATAAATACCATCAATACTCTTTAGGGACATCGTCTGTCAAAACGGCTTAAAAAGGAATAAAGAAATAAAAAGAACCCCCACAAAAAAATAAATAAATAAATAAACAAAAACAATATTTTGACCCAAGAATATACAAAAGGCCAACACTGAAGTGACAATTAGAACACTTTAACGGTGATAATAATAGAAACTGTTTTTTTTTTCCTGTTGTTGTTTTTTTGTTTTGACTGACTCTATTTCTCAGCATCAGCAGTAGAAATGTGCCATGTAGACATCAGACAACCGATTTGTATAAGGATTATATAAAAATGTGATGTTTTGGTTTTTTAAAAAACTGTATATTAATCGCAGAATCACATCAAAATTCACCATCCAGCGGAGATTTCGCGATTGCCGTGGTTTCTGACTGCACAGCTGGTAATATTATTTCACACTCCTTTACTCTTCTTTAAGTTGAAATGGTGGAAATGCTCGTCTTCCTTTTTTTTCTAGGTGAACGATTCTGCACGATTAAATGAATTATCGTGATCTTTCCAAATGATAGCATGGGATTAACGACCTTCCTAGAAATTGGGCTGATCATTGTATTCCTTTTTTTTAAACATTTTTTAAATGGAAACCAATCCCTGTTGAAACTAGCTGAACCACACAAGTCGAAACTAAAATCTGGGAGAGTACAAACGAAGGACAAACAGGGAAAATCGGATTTGTTGCAGTTAGCTTGTTGAGCCTCTGGTTGTGTAATTTCCCCTTGGACACGACTGCTAATGTAAACAGAACAGTTTCTGCACTTTGAGCAGTAAGCACATGTAGAGGTCTTACATAACTTCCTTGTTCCTTCGAGGTCCTTCGAAAGGTCGGAACGGCAGGCTGCCAGTAGCCGCGTGGTAGAACGTAACGCCAATGCTCCACAGGTCCACCGTGGCGCCGTACTTCTTCTGGTGGTCTTTTCTCAACACGGCCCGCTCATACATGTCTGGGTGCTATTACACACATACACTGGCATAAATATAATGCAATAACCTTTTTTTATTCTGCAAAAGAAACATGACTGATTTTAATTGGTGTGAACTGTGAGTCATATGCAGTGGAGGAAATAAGTATTGAACGAGTCAACATTTTTTTCAGTAAATATATTTCCAATGAGGTTATTCACATGAAATTTTCACCAGACATCAGTATTAACTCAAGAAATCTGGAAACATAAAGAATTCACAACATAAAAATCCATAAATAAAGTTATGTGCAATAAATTGGAATGACACAGGAAAAAAGTATTGAACATGCTAAGAAAAAGCAGTTCTCCAAGGCAAGGTAAAGCAAGGAACCAGCTGAAATCCATAAGTAATTGTACCTCCTATCTGTGCAAATTAATATCAGCTGGATTAGTAAATTGATGGTCTATAAAAAGGTTTTCCATTACCAAGGTGTCACAAAAGAAGCATCTCATGATGGGTAAAAGCAAAGAGCTCTCCCGAGACCTTTGCAACATATTGATGGAATCGGATATTTAAAAACTTCTGCATCCTCCAGTAAGCACCATTGGGGCCATTATCCGCAAGTGGAAGCATCACTCGGTCATCAACCAGACATGCACAGGAGCTCCTCACAAGATTTCTGACCAGGGAGTCAGAAGAATAGTTAGAAGAGTAACACAAGAGCCAAGGACCACTCGGAAAGAGCTCCAGAAACACTTGGATGCAGCAGGTGCCATCATCACAGAGAAAACAATAGACAATGCTCCACTCCACTGCTCACGCTCACCCTGCAAGACTCCATTACTAAAGAAAAGGCATGTCGAAGCTAGTTTAAAGTTTGCTACAACTCATATGGACAAGTCTGTGAAATACTGGGAGAGTGTAGACTGGTCAGACGAGAGCAAAACTGAACTTTCTGACTGTCATACTACACACCACGTTTGGAGAAAAAATGGCACTGCACATCACCCTGAAAACACTACACCAACAGTAAAGTGTGGAGGTGGAAGCGTAATGGTGTGAGGCTGTTTTTCATCGCATGGTACTGGCAGACTTCATATAATGGAAGGAACAATGAATGGAGCCCTTTACTGGGAGATTCTTGAGAAGGATCTGCTGACATCCACCAGGATGATGAAGATGAGACGTGGGTGGAACTTCCAGTAGGACAACGATCCAAAACATACAGCAAAGGAAACTCTCAATTGGTTTCAGAGAAAAAAAAAATCAAAGCATTAGAATGGCCCAGTCAATCACCTGACTCAAATCCAATTGAACATTTATGAAAACAGCTGAAGATCAAGGTTCACAAGAGGCCCTTCCAGAATGAAGATTGAAGACAATATGTTTAGAAGAATGAGCCAAATTCACCCCTTGAATACTGCGGTCCATTCATTGCTTCACACAGGAAACGTTCAATCCTTTTTTTCCCCCCGTGTCATTCTACTTTATTACACATAACTTTCTTTATGAACTTTAATGTTGTGAATTCTTTATATGTGTGGATTCCATGAGTTAATACCAACATCTGGTGAAAATTGAATGTGAATAACCTCACTGGAAATATATTTACTGAAAAAAATGTTGACGCATCAAATACTTACTTCCCACACTGTAGCTGGAAGTAAATCGGTGAATACAGCATTATGGTATATAGTGATACACTAATCTCAAGCAGCTACACCAGGATAGATGAGATCGTCACAAAATGTAAAAACAGGCCTTTCTAGATGCTACAGTTGTGCTTGTGTGTTATGTTATTTCCAACACTTTCTTAAAGTAGATACATGTTTTAAACTTCATTATGTCCCATTTCCAAACCAATGGTGTCGAACACAAAATTCGAGAGCCCTTTTTTCCGGCCTCAATGTAAGGCTATTTTATTATTATTATCTGTTCTATTGATTAGAATAAATAAGATGCTTCTAGGAAAAACACGGACTAAAAGAAACTATTCAACAACATGCATTATTAGAAGATAATTTATTAAACTGATTCATTTTGAAATATTTGTATATCCGTACTCCAAATATCCAAAATATACTGTATAATATATAATGTATAAGGTTTTATGATGATCTCTGCTAAGAACACACGCACGCCGTGATCTCCTATCTCTCCTATCTTCATGCTCCGTCAACATTTCTTTTTCACCATGCTGGTTGAAACCATCCAGCTCTGCTGTGAATTCTAGATATTACTGGTCTAGTGTGAAATTGTTTACATATCCAAAAGCCTACTTGTCAAAAAACTAGAAAGCTTTATGATCCATTCCAGTGGTTATCAAAATGAGGCTCGGTGGCCCCCAGGGGTCCGTGAAGTGGTGGAAATCACAACCCACATTATTTATAAGTGTTATTATATTTAGGGGTCCAACCACCAAAGTCAACTCAGACCTAATGTTTTCTATTGGTAGAAAATTCAAGTGTCAAAAGCTGTATGGCTCTAAAAATATTATGTTCATGAAATAAATCCATACTGAGGGTGGTCTGTAAATTTCTTTTAAAGTAAAAAGATCTTTGGCTACAAAAAGATTGAGAACCAGTGAGCTACTCAATACACATACATATTTATATTTGTAAGCTCAATGCAGCACGTTACAATGATATTTGCCTCATGGACAAAACTAAAGCTTTCCAAGCATAAGAAACACTTTCTTAGGAACACTCCAGCAGGTCTTACCAGGTACTCCTCTGTCCCATACAACGACACAAACTGTTCATCATCTTCCAGCTCTCTCGCTGCTCCAAAATCTGTAAGTTTGTATACAGAGCGTCCGTCTTCCCCAATCACACGCATGATGTTCCCTGGCTTAATGTCCCGGTGGACTATTCCGTACTCCCGCAGGTGGTTCATTCCAGCCACTGCGAACATCAGAAAAGTCAGAACATCATTACATGAATGTACAGTCCCCAGCGAAAGTACTGGAACGGCAAGGCCAGTTCTTTTGTTTTTGCTATACACTGAAGAGATTTGGGTTTGAGATCAAAACACGAGATCAGAATATCATCTTTCATTTCCACATATTTACATTTTGATGCAGTTATTGCAAAGCAACGGATATGCATACATATATTAAGCGTTATTTACTTTAATATTTTTTAAGACTCTCTGTTCATATGCTTTTGCTCACCTAAATATTGGGTGGTCTGCCACCAAAGGTCCCATGATCTAAGCTGCTTAACATCTAGATGTAACAATCAGGAAATGAACGTTGATATCTATGGTCTCATTTTCATGAAACCCAAATGTCTTCAGTGTATTGCAAACACAAAAGACTCTGCCTCGCCATTCCGGGGTGGCATGTTACACGAGGAAGACGTACGTTAAGAATGTTCTCTGTGGTGTTGTGATGCATCGGAGAAGCACTAAGCACTGAAGCGAGTTGAGCAAGTATACAAATAGCTTTATGGTGTGCTTAGAACCTGACCTTGTGTTAGAATGGAAATGTTTTTCTATACAGACTATAAAGCACTTCGGTATGTCACTTTGAATAAACCTATCAGCTAAATGCTGTAAATGTATCTAAGGAATCAAACCTTATGGTGGTGTATTTCTTTTTAGAATTTCTTGAAGTATAACATACCATACATATGATACTGACGCTTCCAAGAAGCAAGATATTTCCTTTTGTTATGTTACAGCAAAAAAAGTCAAAAACACAATTAGCCACATGACAAATACAAAGCCCTCCACCCAGAAGACGTTCCCATGGCTAAAAATAGACACAAACACTGGGCACGCCTTCCTTAAATATTACATATATGTCTCCTTACAGAAAATGTCACCACTACTAGCTGGCGGCTGTGGCGCAGGTGGTAGAGCAGGTTGGCCACTAATCGTAGGGTTGGCCACTGAACCCCAAGTTGCTCTCGATGGCAAGTTAGCGCCATGCATGGCAGCTCTACTACCATTGGTGTGTGAGTGTGTTTGTGAATGGGTGAATGAGACACAGTGTGAAGCGCTTTGGATAAAAGTGCTATATAAGTGAGCCATTTACCATTTACCACTACTGTCAAAGCTGTTGTTATCGTTAATCAATCTTCCAGCCAAATAGAACCGAGCGTTCAAATCAAATCAAAGGTGAATACATTTTTGTGCGTTTGTTCTCTCTCTAACTCTCAATTGAGGTGGCACTTACCAACATCTTGCAGCACGATGAGGAACTCGTCTTCAGGGAGACCGTAAGCATTAGATGGCTCCTCCAGTACTGTGTACAGACTGCCATATGGACAGTATTCCATAACCAAGACCTTGTGCCGTGTGTTTGACTGGTGGAAAGGAGACAGAATAATCATGAAAATACATCCACTTGGGCACAAAGTCAGTCAGGAGCGAAGCACTTGATCCCCTTCATCACACATTTTAATGATCCCTACTCATGCTTAGTGCTACTGGCTGAAGCAAATATTCAGAAAACAAAAAATATCCTCAATTAGATTATCATACTCAAACAGTGAAGGATATATGACCTATGAATACATCGCATGCCTTAAATAAAAAATACCTATAGTTGCAATCAAAGTTATTCATTCCCCATTGCAAATCAGGTTTATTGTCAAAATGTACAGACTTTCAGCTGTTTGCAATGAACAAATCAAATAAAAGCAATCGAAATAGTTCAACACAACGAATGCTTCAAGTGGTTTCCTCAAATTCAACTTCTAATGATTTCTCCTGTTTCAAAATGAAAGAAAAGAATCCCTCACAACAGCACAACAATATGCAAAACAGGTGTTATCTCCAGCACACCTCAAGGGCTTCATTAGTTGCACCATGTATTGAGCTGGAACACATGAAATACCTGAACTGGCTAGGGGTAGAAAATATATGAAGTACCTGGACAGGGCAGAAAAAGGAAGCTATCAACGGCTGCAACCTGATTTCTGAGAAGGCAGGTTGTGAAAAAACCTCAAGTGACTGCAAAAGACCTGCAGTAAGACTTGGTGAAACAGGCACTAAGGTTTTAGTGAGCTCAGTAATACACGTACTAAACGCAGAAGGTTTCCATTCCAGAACTCCAAGACGTACAGCACTACTGACCAAAAAGCACAAGAAAAGTCAGCTCAGTTGTATGTCTGGAGGAAGAGGAATGAAGAAAGAACACCCTGTCCACAGTGAAGCATGGTGGGGGCTCGGTGATGCTCTGCGGTTGCTTTGCATCCTCTGGCACTGGAAACCTGCAGCGTGTGGAAGGCGAGATGGATTCATTGAAGTATCAAGAAATCGTCATGCCTTCTGGGAGGAAGATGAAGCTTGGGCGACATTGGGCCTTCAAAGAGGACAATGATCCCAAGCATACCTAAAATTCCACCAAGGCTTGATTGTAGAAGAAGTAGTTCTGGAAGAATCTACAGGGCCATCACAGTCACCTGACATTACAGTAACTTGAACCCCATAGAAAATCTCGGATGGGATTTGAAGAAGGCGGTTGCAGCACACAAACCCTAGAATATTACTGAACTGGAGGCCACTGCTCATGAGGAATGGGATAAGATTCCTCAGGAATTCTGCCAGAAAATATGCATACATTTTCAGCAGGTCATAACATCAAAAGGAGCTTTACTAAGTACTAAAGATGCTCGTCATGAAGGGGTTGAAAAATTTTGAAACTGGAGAAATTATAAGTTGAATTTGGGGAAACCACTTGAAGCATTCATTGTGTTGAACTATTTGACTTGCTTTTGTTTGATTTGTTCATTGCAAACAGCTAAAAGTCTGAACATTTTGAAAATAAACCTGATTTGCAATGGGGGTTGAATAACTGATTGCAACTATAAACTTGCCCTACTGGTTCTTTGTCTGTTTTCTAATTTCACATCTTACAATTGTGGCCAAAGTTTACATACACCAAGGCTGAAGCTATTTAATCCCAGTTTCAATCTCACAACTCCATTCATGTCATGTTACCATACATTTCTTTTGGCAGGTCAGTCAGGGCATCCACTTTACTTTCAAATCAGAGCTTATATTAAAGAAATCAGAAAGAGACAGAATTATTTCAGCTTTAGTAATCCATTATATTAGAATTCCACTGGTTCAAAACTTTACAACAACAAAGGAACTGGTGGAGGTGAACCGCACCAGGGACCAAATGGTGTACATCCACCATTAAGAATGTTCTACATCACCATGGCCTGAAAGGCGAGAAAGTCGTACAACCAAGAAGCTCCTACTCTGGGAAGAAGACTGGGAATATAAAGCCAGACTGATGTTTTGTATGTGCTCACTAGCTTTTTGGAGAAGTGTTCTCTAGTCAGATGACACAAGAATAGAATGATTCGGCCATGAAGTTCAGCTTTATGTACGAATGGAAAAGGGTGAGGCATTTAAACTGAAGAACACCTTGGAAACTGTGAAGCATGTGGCGGCAGCATCATGTTGTGAAATTGTTTTGGAGTAAATATTACAAAGCCCTGACCAGAATCCTATAGGAATAATATTGAAAAGTATTGTGAAAAGCTTGAGGAAGGCTACCCTAAACAATTCATTCACGTTCAAGCCATTAAAAGGTAATGCTGCCAAAAATATAAACTTCTGATCTGATACAGTAAAAGGCCCATACCGACCAATTATACTGTATATTATTCAATTCAATTCAATAAACAGGATTATACCACAGCACTGTTCTCGAATCTGATTGGATAGAACGTGTCGAGGACAATAGTGTTGGCTGCAATTCAAATGTGTTTACATGAATGCTCTCATAATAATATGGTACCGTTTCCACAGTAACAGCTTATTTATAAGAACTTATATAGTGGGCGCTCCACATAATCAGGCTAAAAAAACCATGCGTAACTGTTGCCATGGTAACAAGCTGCGTCATTTTTAAGATGTAACTATCAACGGATATAAAAACTAAAAAATAAATTTGACGTTTCTTAAGTAAAAACCGTTGGCATATTGCTGTAGTATAAGAGGAATAAAACGCTGCACGACACGCTGCTAATGAGAAAATAATCTGCTTCGCATTGGGACACATCACACCAACTCGTCGCCGATTATTTTCCGATAACAGCACGTCCCCGTCGTGTTTGCTCCTGCAAGTGTTCATAACAAATGTTTGAGGAAGTGACGAGACGAAAAGCAGATGTGTCCAAACCATTTCCTCCACCGGGACAAAACGTGTTATATCCTGCTCAGAACTAGATCATGCCACTCAAATGTCCCACCTCCTCCTCAACGGCGAAAAGCTTCACGATGTTCTTGTGGTTGAGCTTCTTCAGCACCTCAAACTCTCTCATCTGCACATCCAGAGGTCGCAGGAAGCTCAGGTTGTTGAAGACCTTGACAGCGTAGAGGTCACCTGTTTTCTGCAGGAAGAGAGAGAGAGACAGACACAGAGAGAGAGAGAGAGAGAGAGAGAGAGAGAGAGAGAGAGAGAGCGAGAGAGCGAGAGAGAGAGAGAGAATTTCCAGCGTCAGATAAAAGCGGTCATGCTGTCTAACGTGTGAGATTATCACAGTTTGGGTTTTTTAAGGAGAAATTAAATACGGCAGACAACAAAGTGGAACTGAAGTTGCTTAATCCTACACGAACTGACGAGATTCTGACATCCGGCGCATGTCATTCCTAGTGTCTCCTGTGAGAATTCACTTACTCCACAGCGTGCCGAGTTATTCAGCGATTACATATAGAGCCCTGGATGTGAGGCGAAGACTCCAGCTCACCCTCACTGCAGCGTAGCCTTGCATCCACATTATTCAGCTACGTTCACTACTTTCCAATACTGGAGAAGTACACGCCACTATAAATAACATATCTCTGTGGACAAAGTTCCCTACATGCAACTGCCTGTCAAATACACTACGCTCATTCTCTAACGAGAAACTACTTGAACTTTAACGTTTTCTACAAATATTATTTACAAACATGTCTTGACAGGTGAGAAGTTAAAGGAAAAAGGTGCTTTTTTGTGTGTTTTTTGGTTTTTTTGCCAGCATGGTTTGGTTCCACCCCAAATGAATACAAAGCTCTTCTGACTGATCACCTTAATCCTAAACGTTTCTATCCTGATGGGAGTGGTCTCTTCCTGGATGACGCCGCCCCCTCATATCCACAGGGTACGATGGCGCACTGAACGGTTCAACAGTTGTGAAAATGATGTAAAAAATCTTGTAGGCAGTCTTTAGAAAAAGCTTTTAGGGAAATATAAGATGTAAATGACCTCCAAACAACTTGAATGTAATTGAACATGAATCATTATCCTGATTTCTGGTGCACTCTAGATATTCTGCCATGTCTCTTATTTCTTAAAAAAAAAAACATACTAAATCCAGAATGGGAATACAGAGT